>JARFIW010001244.1:0-230000 GCA_036346225.1 Platerodrilus igneus
CCACATGTCAAATTACCTACAATTTTTAGATACTATCACCACATATTATTTTAAATTACATTAAAATATTTTTGCTTATTATTGAGGACATGTACTTTAACTTCAAGAAATGATAAACTCTTAAAGGACAAAATGTTAAAGTTTTTTTGAATGGTACAATTTGTAACACTTAAATGAAACATTTTTGATCGTTAATTGTAAAGTCTGTTGTAGTACTACTCAAGGCTATCTTAATTCCAAAGTGTAATATTATTAAGGAAACGAATACCTTGGAATGATGACATGTTGTGATATTGAAAATCTTATGAAATTTGTTATTCTAGAAAGAACACTATTAGTTTTCTTTCAAGTAAATTTTTATTATAATTGTAAATACTTCTATTGAAACAAACTAACCAAATTTAAGTGAATAGAATCTCTTTAATTTTGCTTAATTTTTTTATTATTAAAAATTCAAAAGACATTTTTTGGTTCTTAATAAGCAAAAGATTAACTCTGTCTCATGTACCTTGGGTGTATATATTTTTGGAAGTTAAAAGCAAATATGTTATTTATTGGTGAATGTTTTTAAGGACACAAACGGTGTCCCTGTTGTGCATTTGATTGTTCACAGAATATGCCGAAACATTTGTAATACATCTGGTGAGTGACATTTTGGTAAATGCTTTGCAAGGTTGATATTTAGGTTTTGTGGTTACATAAGCGATGTAGACTTCAGATTTCCGCATTCCCCTAATACAATTACACGTATCTTTGTATGCTGTTGTATTGAAAAAACATTGGCGCTCTTTATCTATATTTTTGGTCGTTTGTCAACCTATGACCCAAGCTCATGATCCATCCAGAGCTATCACTCTACTAGCCGTTTATCTTTAATAAGTTTTTCTTTTCCTCAAGCCGTTTTCCATCCAACTTTACTTTGGGCTTCTCTCATTAACAAGAAATTCTCGACCTAGTGATATCAGGTAAGGTAGGCGTTTATGGTACATGGAGGTCCAATTTGCTATCTGATATTCACGAGGAATTTTTTTTATATTGCAGGGGTCCCTACTATCCTGCTCTTGATATGCTGGTACCCTTTTGTAACTGTCATTGTAGTATCTGTGATCGTTTCTCTGCTCATACCACCTGTTATACCCCAGAAATCTCTGCAAACCTTACTCTGTAATTATATTGGTCACAATTGCGCTTGTAATCATCATTACAATGTACAGGCCAAAAATTCATTCTCGGCGGCCAATAACCATGTTGTTCGATCCCACGCCAAGTTGCAAATCTTCCCCTCAGTCATGTCCCCAGCATACGTCTCTGTGGACATTATTAAAACCCTTTCAATATGTGTTCTTCGAAGTAACTTCTCCCGGTATTCTTTGTTCTATTACTTCGGTCTGGGCAGTAGTTTCGTAAAATGTCAAGAAAATCCTTCAATATTTTGTATTACGACAGCGCGTCTCTTCGTTCTCAAAATGTCAGGCCAAAACCTGTATAATCTCCTCCTCAAGTAGGTTCGGTGTCAAATGTTGTGCCATATTATATTTGTCAATGATGTAGTCCTCTCTAGATCCGTCTCATTCTGAATACGTGTCAAAGGTTAATTCTAATCTAACGCTTGTCTGCTGTGCGTTGCCCCAGTAGTGTTGTGTAAATAAATTTTTAAACTTCTGGTATGTATGATAGTCTTTGTGTAATACTGTGCCATCTTTCAGCATTACCTGTCAGTGCCATATTCACAATTTGTGTCTTAATGCATTCTGTCTCCCCGTCAGTAATTTCATCTAATTTGTCTAGAAATAGCAAAGTTGGTTCCCCTAGAGGTCCGGTAAATTTTGGTATTGCATCCTTGCTCAGTTTAAAATTCAAACTATGTTCACTACATGTGCTTCTAATCCGTTCTAAATTATCGATAAAATTGATAAAATTTATATTACTCTTGACCAAAGTGTTGTAATTAATATAAAATTCTTGCTTTATTTTTTATTATAAACTTTATCCTCGTGACTATCAGCTAAAAAAATTACACCTTTAAATTTCCTAAACCCTAACCTGATATCACAAGGTCGAGAATTTTTTCTTATTAATGTAAGCCCAAGGTAATGTTGGATGGAGAATGGCTTGAGATAAAGAAAAACTCTTAAGACATAAACGGCTACTCGAGTGTTAGCTTTGGGTGGATCATGAGCTTGGGTCATGGGTTGTTAAAAGACCAAAAATATATTTAATGAGCGCCACCGTATTTTTCAATACAATAACCAACAAAATTTAACTGTGCTTGTATAAGGGGAATGCGGAAACCTTATCTTAACACCACTAACATAGCCATAAAACCTGAATTTCACTCTTTAGAACACACTTACCAAGACCTCAAACACCAGATGTCATACAGATGTCTCGGCTTTACCTGTGAACAAACAAAAGTACAACATGGACACCATTTGTCCTCAAAAATATTTGCCAAAAATAAAATAATAGAATTTAGGCTTCTAAAATATATACTGAGGGAATTAGTTTTCATTACACACAATTTCTAATCCGGGATGACTTGCAATTTTTTGAATTCTAAATAATAAAAAGTCATTCAAAAACAAAATAGATTCTATTTGGATAAATTTCTGAATATATATAACTACAATATTTAAGTTTGTATCTTTATAAAATTTTCTCATAATAATTTTCTAGAACAGAAATAGACTAGTGAAGTTTTGCATTCAAAATTAGGAAGATCTCTGAATGGATCTTTTCTATAAAATTTAATTATATTGACGTGGAATTTCTAAGTTACTCATAATACATAAACTTCTTTCAATCAATGAAGTACTTCCTTGATGTTCACAATAAAATATAATTATCAAAGTGCTGATATTGTAGAATGTAATTATTCTAATTTATTTTTATTTAACAATAAGTACGCAAATTTCACATGTCGATGAAAAATGCAAGTTCATGACCTCGAAATCTTTAAACATATTTTAAATTAAATTAAGACAGCATATGACGTCTAGATAGGACAACTGAATCTATGTTTTTTTATATCTGACATAAGATGTCATTCACATCTTAATTAAATGTACTATTTGCGTACATGTGCAAACATTCTGACAAGCAATCGACATATTATTCAATTCGCTGATTCCTCAAAAACTATTTTCTTTTTACGTTACTCAAATATTTAATGTTAGATTATTTATAGTAACTTACTGTATGTTCAAAGTTATTAAATCCTAAAGAACACTCACGTGCTACGAAACTGCTCTGAATGAAAAATACTGGACCTTGACCTCAGCTGTCGGAAATTTCCATAAGCATCAAAGTTCTTCGGAATACAACGATTATATAACAAAACCAACCATAATATCCTTATTTGATGTTATTTATTAGTGAAGTTGAAATATACGGAACACATGTGAAATCACCTTCTACGTTACTGCATTTTATATTAAATAGGACGTAACCATATATTCTTGCTTTAAAATATTGCCTTAAGAAATTGTCTTAAGTTATTATCAGAGATATTGCACTAAGATGAAAAATATTAGTTTAATCTATTTAATTAATATATACCAACTGTATTAATGTCAAAAGGGGCTTCTATCTTCTTAGGCCTGCAGGGATCAACTGAACTGCTCGGAGCGAAGCTTACCGAAAATCATGCACACGCAACCGCCGTTAGGTTCGACCTCCAGACACCAAGAATTTATCAATTATTTACTTTTTTCTAACTTTGTTAGAAACCACGTGCTTACACACGGCCATCTTGACCTCACTTATTCTGCAGAGCAGCTTGCCCGTTCGAACGCTGATAATGAAGTGAACAAATTGACAACTCGACAGAGCTTAGTAACGAATTTTAGAGCATAAACGTAAAAGAATCTAATGTTATTATCAATTTAATATATTAATTTCTATTGGACGGTAATTCACAAAGTAAATATTTTAAATTATAGCTGTTTTATTTTTATTTTAAAGAACGAAGTGTAACTAGAAAAAAAATACGCTACAGTGTGAACAAAACTACTTACTTTTTTCACAACGACATTATACAAAAGTTTTTCTAAAATCATTACCATTACCAATCTTATATATTTAAACCACTTGCAAATACGATATAGAGATAAGTTTTCTAACAATAAATGTCAATAACATAAAAATGAGTTTATTGATAAATCAATAATTTAAAACTACGAACACACAACATACTTGATAAAACTTACAAAAAATTAAAAATATTGTTCTTACTACCTTAACTAAAAACAACTTTAAACAAATTGATACAGTAAAAGTTAAATATTACTGTTATTATGAATATTTATATTATATCAATTCCATTGCAACCACGCATGTAGCTACAATATTTTACAATTAATCATTTTTCAGGAAAACTTGATTTATGAAAGTATATTACAACCAACTTTCCTGATAATAATTTCATACATTTTATATTTTTCTCACCAAAGGGAAAGAGGTTAAAGTAAAAAGTAAATAAATACATGCTACAACTACATATTTTATTACTTAAGTGTATTCAGAAAAATACAATTCAATTAAACGTATCGGTTATCGTTTGATTCCAGGTATCACAAAAAGGAATTTTTAATATCTCAAAATGAGTTGTTGGCATTCTTTTTAAAAGTAATTTCTCTATGCTTGGAACAAATAAAATTTTAAGTCCAAGATTTTGAGGAGGAATACAAAGATGCGGGCTTTCGTCAAAAAATAGTAGTGATTGTATAACATCTTCGCTAACAGCATCCTCACACCTTGGAATGAACATTTCAATTAGTTTTTGGAACTCCAATGTTATACACCACTTAAAATGGGATAAACTACTTCCCAATTTTAGCACTCCCTGTATAAGATTACTACAGCTAAGAGTAATTGGACCAACATAAGTGGGAATAATAAGAAGCTTTTTGATATTCTTACAAGCACCCAAAGCATTATCAAAACCAATTTTAATATCAAAATTGATCAACTCAAGCTCCTCTACATGAGGCATGCTTCTCACAGCATTAAGAATTTCAAGTGTATAACAATTACCTACACCTTTCTCTAGACGAAGCTTCTTAAGTTTAGAAAGTCGAGCTAAAATATTACACCCAAATGATTGTGGAAAGTCTGTACAGTCTCCTAAAGCCAATGACTCCAAATCTGTAAGATCTACAATGACATCAATATTAAATTTGTTTAAACCTTTAATAGAAGTCAGAGATAAATGTATAAGTTTTCTAAGCTTTGCAAATGCACTCAAATCCGAAATAGGTGTAAATCCAAATGTTGATTTCAGGCGTAATTGTTTGATATTTTTAATACATACTAACGAATCTAGATTTATAGATGCACAATTAATCGCCACAGCATTTAGAACTTCCAAGTTTGGATTGCTTATAGCAATCCCTTCAATTACTGCAGCTGGACAACAATTAAGCTCAATTTTTTTTAATGTACACATTTTCGTAATGTTTTTGTTAAATTGAACCCAAATGTTTTCACTATTTCTAGGCAAACATATTTTACGCATATCTAAGTGTACTGTTCTATGTTTTTGTAATGCATTACATAAACCCTTAAAATTATGAATTGGGAAATAGTTTATTCGCACCGTTTTCCATAATAAAGGATCGTTTGCAATATCCCGCCATATAGTACAAACATGCATAACATTCAGTAAATCCCGCACTTCAAGATACCTAAACACATAAAAAAGTATGTTGTATGCAAATGCAGCAGTCTGGGAGTAACTTATTGTTGCTGCAGTAATTCCAGCTGCATCACGTTCAAATGTACCAAGAGGTGCTGATTTGGAATTGTGCTTCCTTTTCCTGGAAGGGGTCATCCTGAAACAATAAATTTTGTATTAGAATTACACTATATGCAGTACAATTCACAACTATTGCACTCCTAAACTCAAATGGGCAAAACAGGACTAGGATTATAGAAGCTTTTTACATTTTTTCATCATGCTCTTAATCAATAATAAACTAACAGATACCTACAACGTTCTCACATAAATATACCAGACTAAACATAATGTTGGCAACATGAATCAATGAGAAAGTATTGAGCACAGTAATTACAGACCTTTGAACATCCTACTCCAAACAATAACAGTTTAATCTTGATATACCATTTAGATTATATTTAACCATTGATTGAAGTGTCACTAGTTCACTAGTCATAGCTGTTTCACTAGAAGTATGTCAAGATTTTATAATTGACATAAAATAAATAACCACAAATGATAGGAAGCTCACAAAAGCAATTGAAAATAAAAACAACATTAACAGTTGTTTGCATTATCAAGGGTGACGTCATGATTGAACGGGTTTCTACGACTGGCATAATTAGTTGACACTATTACACTTGAGTATTATACAAGCTTCAAGAATGAATAAATATAAAAGAAGAAGTCAGCTTTGTGAAAGAAGAAAAGTCGGACAATATACCGGCACACAATGGAGCTTTCATACAGCTTATTACCAATAGGCCTGTATTTGATCAACCTCCATCATTACCGAGTAAAGTTCCTGTTGAATTCTATTTATACTCTACTGTGCAAACCATGCTGAAGAGAACTATTTTAGAGTGTTAATTGGTAAAGACAAAAATAGCAGAACTATGGAATGGTGTAACACTAGATGAAAAGAAGCACTGTTATAAATACCAAAAAATATAAATCCAGTAGTTTGTAGACAAGTGATAATTCGTTAGGTCTTCCTTCATGATGATTATACCATGTTCTCAACAACATGTACAGCACATAATGGGAGACCATAGATGCGTACAATGTACTTAACTAATATTAGGGCATATGATAGTGAGGTATAGTTCGAAGAATTACCTCAGTTGTTTGCACATATGTTCCTCTCGCTGATTGGAGTTAGTGGGGTAATTAATTTGTAATTGATATATTACCACGTTAAACATGGGTGTAGGGCAAATTTTTTTCCACTATGGATGGCAAACTATTTTGGTAGTATTTTATTTACAAAAAGTATAATAAATGTTTTAAATAGTTTCTAACATTTAAATGTACTTTTATTAATTTTAGTTACTTAAATTATGAGACATCATGTTTATTCTTCACCGTTTATAAATTAAATTTGTTTTAATAAGACAGCCTGATGCGTCATGATGTCACGTGTTCCAAGTTTGTACATGTCATTTAAAGCAAGCTATTTGTCAAGTGTTGTGTTATGCAAGCAGTGTCCGTCACGGAGTGTAAATGTATTATTTGAGCCCTAGTCAAAATACGTACCTAATTAAGAACGTAAACATGGTCGGTTAAAAAAAAAGGGACGACTTATTGTCTGAAAATGAAAATAGTCCAAGCGAATTCGGCTACATATTTATCGAACAAGTATGAACATAGTTCGAGTGACACCACTACTGTCAGTGAAATAAGTGTATCAAAAACAAAAAAAAAACGTCGCAAGGTAGATTTATTTATTAATTATTACATAATTCCAAAGGCAAAACCTATAAAAATTGGAACAGTAACAAAAACATATACAAAATTATTAAAAATTTATACGAGTACACCTTTAGACAAGCTTATAAATATGTACAGAAAACAAAATCTTTCAAGGAGCCAACAGTGCAGTTGTGGATATTAATTTCTGTATTAATTTTATGAGTTGCCTCACATAATCGATGAAGTGGAGAAAATTTTAATTTTTTTGTTCTAGGTGTCAGGAGGTAAAAGAATTGATTGTAGTTGCAGTCCATGGAGCGTTATATTGAAACAATCTCCTGATACTACCACCAGTAATTTGCTGTTTATAAATCTTATGTAAATACAGTAATAAGATATACTGTCTATGACCAGCAAGAGTTTGAAAACTATGCCTTCTAAGCAGAGCACCATGTGAGTAACTAATTGGCGGATAAATTCCATCAGCTTTGAATGATAAAAATTCCAGGAATCGCTCGCTCCACCACTTCAATTCGCATGACATATATATCATAGTAGGGTTCCTATTAAATAACAGCGTATTCAAGAGTAGATCTCATGTAGGCATTATAAAGAAGAATCAGAGTCTCATTTTTGAAAGTAAGCTCTGCTGTTTCTAGTAATGATACCAATCATTCTGCAAGCTTTACTTATAATATTCTGAATATGCTCAGTAAATGACAATTTATGAAAAAATATCAATTAAAAATAATTCGTCCATCTTTTTCTAGGCAACGAACACAAATGAACTTAAATACAGAAGACATAATAGAAGACATTATTTCACAATATTCAAGTGAAGTTGTGAATGAAGAAGTGGTAATCACAGCATTTGAAATTAATATAAATTGGGAACCTGTTGATGGTACTTCATTAAAAGTTTGATTTCGCAGTAGATAAAACTGGTATAAAACCAGAACTTTATGAATATATATCAACAACGAATCGTATAAATATTTCAAAATATATATTATCGATGAAATAATTCATTAAATGGCGGAACAGATGAATCTGTATGCTGAGCAAACTTTATGTAATATAAAGCAAACTAAAACCCATGTGAAAAGTTGTGTACCTATTAATAACATAGAAATGGAAAACTTCTATGCATTATCGTGTGGATGGAACTTATGCAATTGCCACGTCTAAAAGCATTGGAGCATCAATATTCTATATTCCAATAAAGTTAACAACGTCAAGCCAATAAATCGATTTTAACAGCTATTGCAGATGGCATTTCAAAAATAACAAAGGTATAAGTTTTTCTGACAGACTACGAAAGTTGACACTATTGAGAAGAAACTAGCAGAAAGGTTTCAATAAGTTCCATTTTGAGGGCATCTAAGGTTCAAACAATACATAAAAAATAAAAAACAAATTTGGCATGAAGGTGTACAAGTTGTGATGTGCCCACCATACTAAGTAAGCAACAATTACTTTAATGTTATATAAATATCGCATGTTGATATTATAGGGAATCAGGTATTTTGTTTATTAAATGTTAAGTTCAAGTTAATATATTGTGGTAGTTTAGAATTAATATTATTCAGTGCAATGTATGCAAAGCATTATTGATTCTTGATAGTAGTGAACTTGCGAATTGGGTTACACCCGATCTTAACCTTCTAGAATATGTAGACGACAGGTGTGAAGCAGTAGAGCCTGGCAATCTTTTCATGTGTTGCTGTAGCAAAGAGGGTTAAGCTTAACGACACGGTTATACGGGTTTTTCTTGAACATAAACTCACGAATCGCGGTAAGGTTGTGATTATTAATAGAACCGATTTGCATGCGTGTGTGGTCTTCTGTTAAGATATTTGTCAAAAATATTGATAAGTTAATTATTTTAATCACTTGACTTCTAATAGTGGATCATGTTTTAAAAACAGTTGTGGGGTGTAATAAATATGTAAGCCTAGGCAAGACGGTACAACTCGACTAGTTCTAATGTAGTTAGCCAATTCCAGATCGGTTGTACGAATTCGTGAGTAAATGCATGTGCAACTGTTTAATGACTATTTTTAATGTATTTTCACTACGGAGAGATTTTTGAACAATTACTAGGAGTGATGGGTGGGCTTATATTTAAGATATTGTAAGATACTGTTTGATATTTAACTTGCAATAAAGCTATCTGTCTGTATGCTAATTTGTCTAGTATCGAAAACGAATCTACGTTTTTATTTAATCTAAAGGAGGTGGGGTATTACAAAGTTATGCACCACAGGTGGATACACATTTGATTTCTAATTGTACTGGGGAAAAGATGACCAAGGAGATGGCAACGCTTTTTCAAATTTTTTATCGTTATTAAAAACCTTCTAGTTTTCAGAATAACATTTAGTAGAATAAGACTGCAAAATGATGTTGATTCCTCACTTATAACTTTCAGCTTAAAAATTGTTACCACGTTAAAATCCAAATTCCCCAATAAGTCTATTTTAATCCTAAAAGCCGATCCTGTAACTCTTGGGCATATTATGAATCTTGGTAAACTAGCAATTGGACGGTCTAGAGATTTTGTGTCTAACCACCTATATATTATCCAATGTCATAAATGTCTAGGATATAATCATCACTCCAAAATTGCAAATCTGAAATTTGCGGTTGTAACTGCTCAGGGAACCATAGTTATGTCTTGTGAAGTTCACATAAAGCTTTGTGTCAACTGTGTAAAAGCAAATAAGCGTCTTAATCGCAATCTCAAAACATCATGATGCAACAGATCCTTCATGTTCATGCTATAAACGATTACTGGATAAACTACATAATAAAACTGACTACGGTGTGAAATAGCAATCACAGCAACCAGTTAAGAATTTAAAATTTTGTTGCATCAATATTAGATCTCTGATTTCAAGTTTTGTTGACTTTTATGCCTTTATAACAGATAAAGGCTTCAGTATTATTTCTATCTCAGAAAGCTGGCTACCTTTCCATCTGAGTTTGTTACGATTCCCGGATATTCTATGTTCAGAAAAGATAGACCTTCTAGGGGCAAAGGTGTTTGTTTTTATGTGCAAAATAATACAGATTGCAAATAAATCTCTTTAGAATTGGAAGAAACAGGAAATTTAGAACAGCTGTGGTTAAATATCTCAATCAAAAAAATTTCCTATGCAGTTGGAGTTATCTATAAACCTCCACAAAGTCCAGTTTCTTGCCTTCATGTGCTAGAACAGGTCTTATCTAAATTATACGTGGAATTTAATTATATCATACTAATGGGATATTTGAACATCGATTTTTTAAAGAATAACAACAATTTTAACTGTTTAAAATCAATACTTGCATCATTTAATCTTGTACAAGTGATTCATATACCAACTAGAATTACTGAACATACGACTACTTTATTAGACCTCATCTGTGTAAGTAAAGATCTTCCCTACACAGACATAGGTACATATGACTTAATAAATATGTCAGACCATCGAATGGTATATTGCAATTTATGCATTAGCCATGAAAGGTTGCTAGCTGAATCATTCACTTTCCGTAGCTTTAAATATTTTGATATGTACACTTTTTCTGAAGATGCCGACACTGTCGACTGGTTAGAAAGTTTGAAATATGACTCTATTGATAATAAAGTGTCCTTCCTTAACAAAGTAATCACTGATCTTTTTGATATACATGACCTTGTATGTACTAAAAGAAAAGCTCAAATTAACCCTGGCTGGTTAACAGAAACTGTGTTGGAAATGATAAAGCTTATAAAAAGTTTATCAAAACCAAGACGCTAGCAGATTATCATTATTTTAAGGAACTGAAAAACTACGTCACTCAAGCCATTAGGAATGGAAAAAAAAGTATACTGTAATTATCAAATTACAATGAATAAGAAAAATCCCAATAAGTTATAGAACTTTTTTAAACAAGTCAGCATACATTGCAAGCCGCAAAACACGTTTAATCTTAACAATGACAATCCTAACCTTATTAATGAATTTTTTGTAAATAGGATTCAAGCCACGGAGATTAACAATTATGTCTTATATTATTTTTCTAATAATAAGCTATCTGCAGTAGGTGAAGAATTAGAGTTCCATTGTTTTAGTCCAAAAGATGTTGCCTCTACTATTACTAAACTAAACTCAAATGCAGTAGGAGTAGATGGCGTTAGCTCAATAATGCTCAAAGTAATTGCCCCCTTTTGTTAGAGACTCTGAGTCATATCTTTAACTTCATTATGGAACATTCAAAGATGCCGGATATGTGGAAGCAATCTATAATTGCCTCTTTCAAAGGTTAATGTTGCTACTTCGTATGAAGATCATACACCTATAAGCATTCTACCATCACTTTCCAAGGTAATGGAGTATGTCATATATGTACAGATTCTGCAACATGTCGAAAGCAACTCAATCCTCCCTAACATAAAGTCTGGTTTCCAAACTAAGCATAGCACAGCAACCGCTTTATGCAAAGTTTCAAGCAACATAACAACAAACGTACATAATTCCAAGATAACCTTAATAGCTTATCTCGATTACAGCAAGGTATTTGATGTAATTAACAATAATTTGCTTATTGCTAAACTGTCTTTTTATGGGTGGAGTCCAATATCTCTACAACTAATGTGTAGTTATTTAAATGGAAGATCTCAGCAAGTTAAACTTAATGATGTAATATCAAAAAACTGTCCACATTACAAGGAGGTCTGCAAGGAAGCATATTAGCCCCACTTTTATTTGCAATTTTTACTGCAGATCTCCCATCTGTTACACCCGAGTCCTGTGCAATTCACATGTATGCTGATGACACCCAGTTATATGTGGCTGGGGATCCTGTCTCTCATGATCAAGTTATCTGGAACATTAATTCCTGTTTAAATGCTATGCACGCGTGGTTATTAAATAATGGATTAGTGCTTAACCCTAATAAAACAGCGTGTCCTTGTGTAGGATATTCCTATTATTGTGCTATGTTTAAAAAACATGCAACCCTAAATATTATGCTGGACCATCATATAATTGACTTTGCTGAGAAAACCAAAAAGAACAAATTATACAGAAAGTAATCGGGCTCAGAAATACGTTATACAAACTATTCCAAAATAAGGAAAGACACTAAGCATTTAATTGATCTTTGTTGTTCAAATTTTATTGCCAATACATACTGAACCTATGTTGCCCAGTAATATTAAACATTTATGGTGTTTCATCAATTCTAAGAAAAGAAGCAGCTGCCTAGCTCAATCATATATGGTGATGCTGAATTAACAGACTCTCAGAGTATAGTCGATAGTTTTGCAACATATTTCGAATCGTGTTACACTAACCACCCTTATATGCTTGGGGACAATAACACGTTAAACAATAGTGTGATCAACTTCTGTACTCATGTATTTACTGAGGACGACGTAACAAACAAAATACATTCTCTTAATACATCACAGAAAGCTAGACACGATGGTATTCCACTTCTATTTTTGCAACAATATGGGACTTTTTTACGTGTTCCCTAAACTAGAATATTTCAAATGAGTTTAAATTTTGGAACTGGAACTGGATGCCAATTAATAGAGAGCAATATGAAAAACAAATCACAACTATAGAGGAAATTTTAGGAACAACTCCAATGGTAATATGAGAAATAATTGGAATGTGAGAAACTGACCATGGCAAGAACCAAACAGGAGAGACCAAAACAGGAATGATAACCTAAGCCAAAATAAACAGAGACATGAAGAAGGATTAATGGAATCAAGAAGGATTAATGGTACCTATGCTGAGGTCACGAATCGACCAGGGCCATCTACAACAAATACAAATGTTTAATAGAAGACAAACCAAATAAACCCTTGGAAATAAATAAATACGAACATCAGCGAGAATTCATAAAACTGGAAATGGAAAATGATTTTAGTAGAAATTGATTGTCTATAATTTATTTAAATGTAGAGGACAATGTAATTAGGATACTCATCATTACCGGAGCAGAAGTATCGCTCGTTTCAAAAGATTTTATTATAAGAGCAAAATTAATGAAGAAAATAATGCCGATGAAGAAGTGTAATTTAATAGCACCAAACAATAGAAAGTTCGCATGCGTAAGCAAGCAATATAGTGACTCTGAAGTGTGAGATAGAAAAGAAATTTGAAAATGAATACATAATTGTACCTGGATTAAAGATGGATGCTATATGGGAGATGAATATTATAGATAAGTTGGGGATAAAAATAAATGCGGAAAGCACAGAGATTATATGCAAAGGGAAATGCATCAAATGGAATGAAGATCAAGTGTAAATGGTGTGTGTGAATATAAATCAATTTAATGGGAATTTAGATGATGAAATAAATGAAAATAAAGATATTAAGTGCCCAGGTGATATGAAAAATAAAGTTAGGGCATTATTGAAGAAAGATTGAGAATTATAGGGTTGAGAAAAATTATTATAGGAACGTTGAATCAGAATTGATATTGATAGGTTAAAAGTTGAAAAAAGATGAATTTCAGAGGCTTATTGGAAATATTAGAAGACAAAACGCTTAGGATGGGTTAATGAAATTGGAAGATACGAGTAAATAAAAACTTATTGGAAATATTAGAAAATAATAAAGCATAGGATAGGTTAATAATAATTAGTATACGCTTAGGAAAATTAGGAGTAGTATAGGTTGATGGAAATGGGAAGAAATATGTAAATAGGAGTGGTTTATTAGAAATATTAAGAGATGATGATATGTAGTATAAATTTATGAGAAATGAACAAAGTATAGGTAAATAGAAACTGAAATAGAAGGAGATTGTAATAGTTCGTGAAAATTTATGTAAATTAGAAAAGTATAGGTAAATGGTGATTGAGAGATAAAATGCTTAGCATAAATTTATAGAAGTTTGTGTAAATAGTAATTATTTAGGAAATATCATAAAATATTCAGAATAGAAACGTGTATAGTTATACAATAGGTTAGATTAGAATAGGACTAGAGGTGTAAAAATAATTTAGGAGTTTGTGTATATAGTAGAAAATAAAACAAAATAATTTTGAACCAATGTGAATTTTATCTTCACGTTGGGCGACAAGAAAAAAATATTCAAAAATGTTGCTTTAATTTGGAGAAAAATGCTGTGTTAATAAGGTCATTTAGGGGTAGTTAGGACCAATAGTATAGTGCACGTCAGAAAAATAACATGAGGGCTCAGAAAACAAGACAGTTTTCTGAAGAAAACAAGAAATACGACGGTTAGCCTGGAAAGTAAATGGCAACGCCCTGTATATAAACCATAACCATAATTAATTTAGTTGATGAAAAATATTTTAGAAGACTTAATTAAATAAACAAATTCGCAAGCCGTAAAACAACATGAATGGAAGCTGAAACACGACACGCATGAATAATGCATCATCATTACGCCAAGAATCCCAATTAAAACAAGCAAGTTTAAAAATGCGCAAGATAAAAAACGCATATAATTTAATACATAAATGGTATTAAGTCAACATGACTAGAAACCTAAAACCAAACGCCCGAGAAATTGGAAACAAACACGGCATGAAGTTAAAACCAAAGTTCATTAAATTGATTGTACAAACAATAGTCTACGTGATTTAAAAATGTGAAAATCCAAGAGAATGAATGCAATAAATAGAAATGCTACGTGCCGAAATTAGCGCGCAATTTTGATACACAGCGAAATTCCATAGGAATATCCAAAACTTTGTATGCAAGAATAACGTATAACAAAGCGCAATCGTTGAACTATAAGCTTGTCAACAGATAAACGACGCTTTTAAGTACGACCGGATTTGTAAACAAATCAGTTTACCATGAATTGAAGTATAGTACACATTACCCAGAACAAAGTATTTATGTGAATGAATTTAAAGTGGTTTAATTAATAAATTATATGATAGTGCAACATTAAAAGAGGTTTTGTCATTTTGATCCTGTAAAAACATAAGTAATAAAAGGTTGTTTATAAATTAAATCCTAATTTCTACATTAACAAGAGGACTCTGATTAATTACTGGACCCAAAAAGGGAATTCTGAATAATTACTGGATTTGATGTGGGAACCCTGAATAATTACTGGATTTGATGTGGAAATTTAATAAATACTTTACTCTATTATTTATCACTGGATTTGACCAGAAAGTTTGATAAAGACTCTGCAATAATTCATGAAGGAGAAGCAGTACTAAGAAAATGCAGACGTTGGAACTAGATACAAATCATTAATACAGAAGCGGTTGGAGCAGGAAGGAGTTCAAGCTGGAGATAGCAGGTTAGCTCATATAAATAATTTTTGTAATTTGTTTGGGAATATTTCGTTTTATTTTCATTTATGTGAATATTTTAAAAAAATTGCTTTCATGAAAACTTTATGTTAGGGTCAACAAAGATCATTATTAATACGCATTATAAATCACGTAAATTATGAAAGAAGTTTACTGAACGCCCATGGGGCTTCAAATAATAATAATAAGGGAGATTTTTGTTGACTTTTTCTATTACTCTTTTGAATGATATTAATTAAAAGAATTTAATTCAATTATTAAAAGCAAGTTCTATTTAACGTTCTATATGGTGTAAATATTTTTGAAAACATTATAGTAATTGTGCTTAATGGTGCTTTGACTTAAAGAAACAGGAACTAGAAGGAGAATTTAAAGGCTTTGTTGTCGTATTGTCGCAAGCTCCGTGCATAATTAAAAACTGAGCTAGCCGACGTAATTAAGATTAAATTAAAAATCAAAAATTCACAGAATAAAAATTTTAACCTTTTTATTTCACAAAAAGGGCGCACCGGGTTATTGCTACCGTATCAACAAAGTTAAATAGCGCATCAACGTGGGGCTAGATCAAAATATAACACCTAAAAAGTTAAAATTGTCGCCACCAAAGTAGAACTGAACTAAAATAGCACTTCAAAAGTTATATGTCGACCCGAACGTGAGGTTAGATCAAAATAAATTAAGTAAAAATTATTGTATCGATGTAGCACAAGAATAAAAATTAAAGGCACCGAAATCAAGGATTTGGAATTTAAAAATAATTGTACAGTAATAATAAAAAATGGAAGCTGCAGGAAGAATGTTGGAGAGGAGTCATTGTGAAGAACACCGGTCCACCCAAGATTCAAAAATAATGGAAATGTTAATGGCATTAAATGACAAGATGGAGAAGGATGAACAGGCCATGATAAATATAATGGGTCATGACGAATATGACAGAAAAGAACAAACAGGTCATAAAAATATAACAGAAAAGAATGAACATGTCTTGAAAAATATGATAGACAAGACTATGCAAGAATTTTGGAAAAATTTAGATAACTTGGGGGAAAATTTAAGTTCCAGAATAGAGAAATTAAGTGATGATTTAGAGGAGACGGATCAGCGAATGGAAGAGATGCAATTCCAAATGCAAAATAAAGTGATAGATCTCATAGAAGATATCGACTGTGTAAGAAACGAAGTTATTAAGGTACGATCTATACAAGAGACTAATGAAAGAGAAACAAGTGAAAGAATTATGAACTTAGGGGAAAAAGTGCAGAACATAGAGAAAAGCTATGGAACGAAAATTAGCAAAGTAAATAAAGAAATTGAGGACATAAAAATTAATGTAATGAATTTCAGCAGGAACAGGATGACGTATAATCAAGAACCCTTGAATCAATATTCAAAATCTTCAGGAGATAATAAGCTTAATCCGAAATTATTCTTAAAAGATATCAAAACACTAACACAAGGCAGCATAACGTATATAAATTGAACTTAGTAAAAGCTATGATAAGAGGAAATGCAAAACGTGGTTTGATCTGATCAAAAACAAATTAACAACATTTCAAGATTCTGAGAATAAACTTTTAAGACCATTCTGAGGGGATACTCAACAATATAAGGTGAGAGATGATTTAATTATGGGAAGATAGAATAAAAATTCAGGTATGACCAGGGATCAGTACGCGATTAAGAAATTTAGTATAGCAAAACAGTTGCATCCTGCGTTAGAAGAGAAACAAATTATTATATACCTAGCAGCACATTTTGAAGTAGAGGCGAGGCAGTATATCACTCTACAGAACATCATGGATCATGATATATTTTTAGAATACTTACAGCGATACGATGACATGGGACTGAATTGTAGAGCAAAAGGTTGAACGATTACTCAACCGGCAAAACCAGAGAGAACACCGGGAATGATGCCAACTACCAGAGAGCAATACGAAGGAACAAATCACAACTATAGAGGAAATTTTAGGAACAACTCCAATGGTAATATGAGAAATAATTGGAATGTGAGAAACCGACCATGGCAAGAACCAAACAGGAGAGACCGAAACAGGAACGATAACCCAAGCCAAAAAAAATCAAGGACATGAAGAAGGATTAATGGAATCAAGAAGGAATAATGATACCTATACTGAGGTCACGAATCGACCAGGCCCATCTACAACAATTACAAATTTTTAATAGAAGACAAACCAAATAAATACTTGGAAATAAATAAATACGAACATCTGCGGGAACTCATAAAACTGGAAATGGAAAATGATTTTAGTAGAAATTGATTGCCTATAATTAATTTAAATGTAGAGGAAAACGTAATTAGGATACTCATCGATACCGGAGCAGAAGTATCGCTCGTCTCAGAAGATTTTATTATAAGGGCAAAATTAATGAAGAAAATAATGCCGATGAGGAAGTGTAATTTAATAGAACCAAACAATAGAAAGTTTGCATGCGTAAGCAATATAGTGATTCTGAAATGTGAGATAGGAGAAGAGAAATTTGAAAATGAATACATGATTGTACATGGATTAAAGATGGACGCTATATGGGGGATGCATATTATAGATAAGTTGGGGATAAAAATAAATGCGGAAAACAAGGAGGTTATATGCAAAGGAAAATGCATCAGATGAGATGTAAAATTATCTGTAGATGGTGTGTGTGAATATAAATCAATTTGAGGGGAATTTAGATGATGAAATAAATGAAAATAAAGATATTAAGTATACAGGTAATATGAAAAATAAAGTTAGGGCATTATTGAAGAAAGCTTGAGAATTATAGGGTTGAGCAAAATTATTATAGGAACGTTGGGTCAGAATTGATATTGATAGGTTAAAAGTTGAAAAAGGGTGAATTTCAGAGGGCTTATTGGAAATATTAGAAGACAAAACGCTTAGTATGGGTTAATGAAAATTGGAAGAAATAAGTAAATGAAAACTTATTGGAAATATTAGTAAACAATAAAGCATAGGATAAGTTAATAATAATTAGTATAGGCTTAGGAAAATTAGGAGTAGTATAGGTTGATGGAAATGGGAAGAAATATGTAATAGGAGTGGTTTATTAGAAATATTCAGAGATAATGATACGCAGTATAAATTTATGAGAAATGGAAAAGTATAGATAAATAGAAACTGAAATAGTAGAAGATTATAATAGTTCGTGTAAATTTATGTAAATTAAAAAAATATAGGTAAATGGTGATTCGAGATAAAATGCTTAGCATAGATTTATAGAGGTTTGTGTAAATAGTAATTATTTAGGAAATATCATAAAATATTCAGAATAGAAACGTGTATAGTTATAAAATAGGTTAGATTAGAATAGGACTAGAGGTGTAAAAATAATTTAGGAGTTTGTGTATATAGTAGTAAATAAAAGAAAATAATTTTGAACCAATTTTATTTTCAAGTTGGGCGCCAAAAATAACTTTATTCAAAAAATTTTTGTTTTAATTTAGGGGGAAAATGCTGTGTTAATAAGGTCATTTAGGGGTAGTTGGGACCAATAGTAAGTGCGCTTCAGAAAAATTACATGCGGGCTCAGAAAACGAGAGTTTTCTGAAGAAAACAAGAAATACGACGATTAGGCTGGAAAGTAAATAACAACGCCCTGTATATAAACCATAATCATAATTAATTTAGTTGATGAAAAATATTTTAGAAGATTTAATTAAATAAACAAATTCCCAAGTCGTAAAACAACATGAACGGAAGCTGAAACACGACACGCATGAATAATGCATCATCATTATGCCAAGAATCCTAACTAAAACAAGCAGGTTTAAAAATGCGTAAAATAGAAAACGCATATAATTGAATACATAAATTGTATTAAGTGTACATAACTAGAAATTTGAAAATGAATACATGATTGTACCTGGATTAAAGATGGACGCTATATGGGGGATGCATATTATAGATAAGTTGGGGATAAAAATAAATGCGGAAAGCAAGCAGGTTATATGCAAAGGAAAATGCATCAGATGGGATGTAAAATTATCTGTAGATGGTGTGTGTGAATATAAATCAATTTGAGGGGAATTTAGATGATGAAATAAATAAAAATAAAGATATTAAGTGTCCAGGTAATATGAAAAATAAAGTTAGGGCATTATTGAAGAAAGATTGAGAATTATAGGGTTGAGCAAAATTATTATAGGAACGTTGGGTCAGAATTGATATTGATAAGTTAAAAGTTGAAAAAGGGTGAATTTCAGAGGGCTTATTGGAAATATTAGAAGACAAAACGCTTAGTATGAGTTAATGAAAATTAGAAGAAATAAGTAAATGAAAACTTATTGGAAATATTAGTAAACAATAAAGCATAGGATAAGTTAATAATAATTAGTATAGGCTTAGGAAAATTAGGAGTAGTATAGGTTGATGGAAATGGGAAGAAATATGTAATAGGAGTGGTTTATTAGAAATATTAAGAGATGATGATACGTAGTATAAATTTATGAGAAATGGAAAAGTATAGATAAATAGAAACTGAAATAGTAGAAGATTATAATAGTTCGTGTAAATTTATGTAAATTAAAAAAATATAGGTAAATGGTGATTCGAGATAAAATGCTTAGCATAGATTTATAGAGGTTTGTGTAAATAGTAATTATTTAGGAAAGATCATAAAATATTCAGAATAGAAACTTGTATAGTTATAAAATAGGTTAGATTAGAATAGGACTAGAGGTGTAAACTTAATTTAGGAGTTTGTGTATATAGTAGTAAATAAAAGAAAATAATTTTGAACCAATTTTATCTTCAAATTGGGCACAAAAAAAAACTTTATTCAAAAAAATTTTGTTTTGATTTGGAGGGAAAATGCTGTGTTAATAAGGTCATTTAGGGGTAGTTGGGACCAATAGTATAGTGCACTTCAGAAAAATTATATGCGGGCTCAGAAAACGAGAGTTTTCTAAAGAAAACAAGAAATACGACGATTAGGCTGGAAAGTAAATAACAACGCCCTGTATATAAACCATAATCATAATTAATTTAGTTGATGAAAAATATTTTAGAAGATTTAACTAAATAAACAAATTCCCAAGTCGTAAAACAACATGAACGGAAGCTGAAACACGACACGCATGAATAATGCATCATCATTATGCCAAGAATCCCAATTAAAACAAGCAGGTTTAAAAATGCGTAAAATAGAAAACGCATATAATTTAATACATAAATTGTATTAAGTGTACATAACTAGAAAGCTAAACCTGAAAAATTGGAAACAAACACGGCATGGTGTTAAAACCAAAGGTCATTAAATTTATTGTACAGACAATGGTCTATGTGATTTAAAAATGTGAAAATCCAAGAGAATGAATGCAATAAATAGAAATGCTACGTGCCGAAATTAGTGCACAATTTTGATACATAGCGAAATTCCATAGGAATTTCCAAAACTTTGTATGCAAGAATAACGTA
Source organism: Platerodrilus igneus (assembly GCA_036346225.1). Lineage (NCBI taxonomy): Eukaryota > Metazoa > Arthropoda > Insecta > Coleoptera > Lycidae > Platerodrilus > Platerodrilus igneus. Next base: position 21,137 of record JARFIW010001244.1, read on the forward strand.
TAACAAAGCGCAATCGTTGAACTATAAGCTTGTCAACAGATAAGCGCTTTTAAGTACGACCGGATTTGTAAACAAATCAGTTTACCATGAATTGAAGTATAGTACACATTACCCAGAACAAAGTATTTATGTGAATGAATTTGAAGTGGTTTAATTAATAAATTATATGATAGTGCAACATTAAAAGAGGTTTTGTCATTTTGATCCTGTAAAAACATAAGTAATAAAAGGTTGTTTATAAATTAAATCCTAATTTCTACATTAACAAGAGGACTCTGATTAATTACTGGACCCGAAAAGGGAATTCTGAATAATTACTGGATTTTATGTGGGAACCCTGAATAATTACTGAATTTGATGTGGAAATTTAATAAATACTTTACTCTATTATTTATCACTGAATTTGACCAGAAAGTTTGGTAAAGACGCTGCAATAATTCATGAAGGAGAAGCAGTACTAAGAAAATGCAGACGTTGGAACTAGATAAAAATCATTAATACAGAAGCGGTTGGAGCAGGAACGAGTTCAAGCTGGAGATAGCAGGTTAGCTCATATAAATAATTTTTGTAATTTGTTTGGGAATATTTCGTTTTATTTTCATTTATGTGAATATTTTAAAAAAATTGCTTTCATGAAAACTTTATGTTAGGGTCAACAAAGATCATTATTAATACGCATTATAAATCACGTAAATTATGAAAGAAGTTTACTGAACGCCCATGGGGCTTCAAATAATAATAATAAGGGAGATTTTTGTTGACTTTTTCTATTACTCTTTTGAATGATATTAATTAAAAGAATTTAATTCAATTATTAAAAGCAAGTTCTATTTAACGTTCTATATGGTGTAAATATTTTTGAAAACATTATAGTAATTGTGCTTAATGGTGCTTTGACTTAAAAAAACAGGAACTAGAAGGAGAATTTAAAGGCTTTGTTGTCGTATTGTCACAAGCTCCGTGCATAATTAAAAACTGAGCTAGCCGAGGTAATTAAAATTAAATTAAAATCAAAATTCACAGAATAAAATTTTAACCTTTTATTTCACAAAAAGGGCGCACCGGGTTATTGCTACCGTATCAACAAAGTTAAATAGCGCATCAACGTGGGGCTAGATCAAAATATAACACCTAAAAAGTTAAAATTGTCGCCACCAAAGTAGAACTGAACTAAAATAGCACTTCAAAAGTTATATGTCGACCCGAACGTGAGGTTAGATCAAAATAAATTAAGTAAAAATTATTGTATCGATGTAGCACAAGAATAAAAATTAAAGGCACCGAAATCAAGGATTTGGAATTTAAAAATAATTGTACAGTAATAATAAAAAATGGAAGCTGCAGGAAGAATGTTGGGGAGGAGTCATAGTGAAGAACACCGGTCCACCCAAGATTCAAAAATAATGAAAATGTTAATGGCATTAAATGACAAGATGGAGAAGGATGAACAGGCCATTATAAATATAATGGGTCATGACGAATATGACAGAAAAGAACAAACAGGTCATAAAAATATAACAGAAAAGAATGAACATGTCTTGAAAAATATGATAGACAAGACTATGCAAAAATTTTGGAAAAATTTAGATAACTTGGGGGAAAATTTAAGTTCCAGAATAGAGAAATTAAGTGATGATTTAAGGGAGACGGATCAGTGAATGGAAGAGATGCAATTCCAAATGCAAAATAAAGTGATAGATCTCATAGAAGATATCGACTGTGTAAGAGACGAAGTTATTAAGGTACGATCTATACAAGAGACTAATGAAAGAGAAACAAGTGAAAGAATTATGAACTTAGGGGAAAAAGTGCAGAACATAGAGAGAAGTTATGGAACGAAAATTAGCAAAGTAAATAAAGAAATTGAGACATAAAAATTAATGTAATGAATTTCAGCAGGAACAGGATGACGTATAATCAAGAACCCTTGAATCAATATTCGAAATTATCAGGAGATAATAAGCTTAATCCGAAATTATTCTTAAAAGATATCAAAACACTAACACAAGGCAGCATAACGTATATAAATTGAACTTAGTAAAAGCTATGATAAGAGGAAATGCAAAAACGTGGTTTGATCTGATCAAAAACAAATTAACAACATTTCAAGATTCTGAGAATAAATTTTTAAGACCATTCTAGGGGGATACTCAACAATATAAGGTGAGAGATGATTTAATTATGGGAAGATAGAATAAAAATTCAGGTATGACCAGGGATCAGTACGCGATTAAGAAATTTAGTATAGCAAAACAGTTGCATCCTGCGTTAGAAGAGAAACAAATTATTATATACCTAGCAGCACATTTTGAAGTAGAGGCGAGGCAGTATATCGCTCTACAGAACATCATGGATCATGATATACTTTTAGAATACTTACAGCAATACGATGACATGGGACTGAATTGTAGAGCAAAAGGTTGAACGATTACTCAACCGGCAAAACCAGAGAGAACACCAGGAATGATGCCAATTACCAGAGAGCAATACGAAAGAACAAATCACAACTATAGAGGAAATTTTAGGAACAACTCCAATGGTAATATGAGAAATAATTGGAATGTGAGAAACCGACCATGGCAAGAACCAAACAGGAGAGACCGAAACAGGAATGATAACCCAAGCCAAAATAATCAAGGACATGAGGAAGGATTAATGGAATCAAGAAGGATTAATGATACCTATACTGAGGTCACGAATCGACCAGGCCCATCTACAACAATTACAAATTTTTAATAGAAGACAAACCAAATAAATACTTGGAAATAAATAAATACGAACATCTGCGGGAACTCATAAAACTGGAAATGGAAAATGATTTTAGTATAAATTGATTGCCTATAATTAATTTAAATGTAGAGGAAAACGTAATTAGGATACTCATCGATACCGGAGCAGAAGTATCGCTCGTCTCAGAAGATTTTATTATAAGGGCAAAATTAATGAAGAAAATAATGCCGATGAGGAAGTGTAATTTAATAGAACCAAACAATAGAAAGTTTGCATGCGTAAGCAATATAGTGATTCTGAAATGTGAGATAGGAGAAGAGAAATTTGAAAATGAATACATGATTGTACCTGGATTAAAGATGGACGCTATATGGGGGATGCATATTATAAATAAGTTGGGGATAAAAATAAATGCGGAAAGCAAGGAGGTTATATGCAAAGGAAAATGCATCAGATGAGATGTAAAATTATCTGTAGATGGTGTGTGTGAATATAAATCAATTTGAGGGGAATTTAGATGATGAAATAAATGAAAATAAAGATATTAAGTATCCAGGTAATATGAAAAATAAAGTTAGGGCATTATTGAAGAAAGCTTGAGAATTATAGGGTTGAGCAAAATTATTATAGGAACGTTGGGTCAGAATTGATATTGATAGGTTAAAAGTTGAAAAAGGGTGAATTTCAGAGGGCTTATTGGAAATATTAGAAGACAAAACGCTTAGTATGGGTTAATGAAAATTGGAAGAAATAAGTAAATGAAAACTTATTGGAAATATTAGTAAACAATAAAGCATAGGATAAGTTAATAATAATTAGTATAGGCTTAGGAAAATTAGGAGTAGTATAGGTTGATGGAAATGGGAAGAAATATGTAATAGGAGTGGTTTATTAGAAATATTAAGAGATAATGATACGTAGTATAAATTTATGAGAAATGGAAAAGTATAGATAAATAGAAACTGAAATAGTAGGAGATTATAATAGTTCGTGTAAATTTATGTAAATTAGAAAAGTATAGGTAAATGGTGATTCGAGATAAAATGCTTAGCATAGATTTATAGAGGTTTGTGTAAATAGTAATTATTTAGGAAATATCATAAAATATTCAGAATAGAAACGTGTATAGTTATAAAATAGGTTAGATTAGAATAGGACTAGAGGTGTAAAAATAATTTAGGAGTTTGTGTATATAGTAGTAAATAAAAGAAAATAATTTTGAACCAATTTTATTTTCAAGTTGGGCGCCAAAAATAACTTTATTCAAAAAATTTTTGTTTTAATTTGGGGGGGAAATGCTGTGTTAATAAGGTCATTTAGGGGTAGTTGGGACCAATAGTAAGTGCGCTTCAGAAAAATTACATGCGGGCTCAGAAAACGAGAGTTTTCTGAAGAAAACAAGAAATACGACGATTAGGCTGGAAAGTAAATAACAACGCCCTGTATATAAACCATAATCATAATTAATTTAGTTGATGAAAAATATTTTAGAAGATTTAATTAAATAAACAAATTCCCAAGTCGTAAAACAACATGAACGGAAGCTGAAACACGACACGCATGAATAATGCATCATCATTATGCCAAGAATCCTAACTAAAACAAGCAGGTTTAAAAATGCGTAAAATAGAAAACGCATATAATTGAATACATAAATTGTATTAAGTGTACATAACTAGAAAGCTAAACCTGAAAAATTGGAAACAAACACGGCAAGGTGTTAAAACTAAACTTCATTAAATTTATTGTACAAACAATGGTCTATGTGATTTAAAATGTGAAAATCCAAGAGAATGAATGCCATAAATAGAAATGCCACGTGCCGAAATTAGAGCGTTAATTTCGATGTACAGCAAAATTCCATAGGAATATCCAAAACTTTGTATGCAAGAATCACATACAACAAAGCGCAATCGTTGAACTATGAGCTTGTCAACAGATAGGCGACGCTTTTAAATACGACCGGATTTGTAAACAAATTAGTTTACCACGAATTGAAGTATAGTACACATTACCCAGAACAAAGTATTTACGTGAATGAATTTGCAGTGATTTAATTAATAAATTATATGATAGTGCAACATTAAAAGAGGTTTTGTCGTTTTGATCCTATAAAAACGTAAGTAATAAAAGGTTGTTTATAAATTAAATCCTAATTTCTACATTAACAAAAGGACTTCGAGTAATTACTGGATCCGAAAAAAAAATTCTAAATAAATACAGGATTTGATGTGGGAACCCTCAATAATTACTGGATTTGATGTGGAAATTTAATAAATACTTTACTCTATTATTTATCACTGGATTTGACCAGGAAGTTTGGTAAAGACGCTAAAATAATTCACGAAGGAAAAACAGTACTAAGAAAATGCAGACGTTGGGACTATATAAAAAAATCATTAATATAGAAGTGGTTGGAGCAGGAACGAGTTCAAACTGGAGATAGCAGGTTAGCTCATATAAATAATTTTTGTAATTTGTTTGGGAATATTTCGCTGTATTTTTATTTATTTGAATATTTTAAAAAAATTGCTTTCATGAAATCTTTATGTTAGGGTCAACAAAGATCATTATTAATACACATTATAAATTTCGTAAATAATGAAAGCAGTTTACTGAACGTTCATGGGGCTTCAAATAATAATAATAAGGGAGATTTTTGGTGACTTTTTTTATTACTTTTGGGAATGGTAATAATTAAAAGAATTTAATTCAATTACTAAAAGCAACTTCTATACGTTGTAAATATTTTTGAAAACATTATAGTAATTGTGCTTAATGGTTTTTGACTTAAAGAAATAGGAACTAGAAGCAGAATTTAAAGGCTTTGCTATCGTATTGTCGCAAGCTCCGTGCGTAATTAAAAACTGAGCTAGCCGAGGTAATTAAAATTAAATTAAAAATCAAAAATTGACAGAATAAAAATGTTAACCTTTTTATTTCACAAAAAGGGCGCACCGGGTTATTGCTACTGTATCACAACAAAATATATATATTGCTGTGTTAATAAGGTCATTTAGGAGTAGTTAGGACCAATAGTATAGCCTACTTCATATAAAATACATGAGGGCTCAGAAATGAGAGTTTTCTGAAGAAAACGAGAATTACGATGATTAGGCTTGAAAGTTAATGACAACGCCCTGTATATAAACCGTAATCATAATTAATTTAGTTAATGAAAAATATTTTGAAGATTTATTTGAATAAACAAATTCGTAAGTCGCAAAACAACACCAACGCAAGCTGAAACGCGACATGCATGGATAACACATCATTATTATGCCAAGAATCCCAATTAAAACAAGCAAGTTTAATAATGCGTAAGATAACAAACGCATATAATTTAACGCATAATTTGTATTAAGTCCTCGTCACTAGAGGGTTAAAATCGACACCTGATATAATGGAAACAAACAAGGCATGGTGGATAAAATCAAAGTTCACCAAATTTATTTGAACAAACAATGGTCTAATTATCTAGAAGTATGAAAATCCAAGAGAATCAATGCTATTAACTCGAAATGGTATGTGACAAAAGCAACGCATTGATTTTAACATACAATATAATACGATGGAATACCCAAAAACCTGGTATGAAAGTATCATGCAGACCAACAAACTCTGCGCTTGTCAATAGATAAACGATGCATTTAAATACGACCGGATTTGTAAACAAATTAGTTCAACATGAAGTAAGGCTTAGTTCACATCTCTTAGAGGAAAATATTTACGTGAAGTGATTTATTGTGTTGTATGAAATAATACAATGGTAATTATGGAAAATTAGGTTTGTCGTTTTACCCTTCAAAAGCGTAAGTAACTAAAAGTTGTTTTAATTTAAATTCTAATATTAACATTAATAAAAAGGGCTCTAAACAATTACTGGAGAACAATTCAAAACAATCACTGGAGAATAATTCTAAACAATTCTGAATGATTACTGGATAAGCGATCAAATGAGGAAATGCAACAAGCATTTACTTCAACTATTAATTGCAAGAAGTTTAACAAAGGACGCTAGAATAATTTAAGGCTATGCTAAGAGGGATGCAGACAATATCCAAAGCAGATTTAACATTGGTAGTATAAGTCACTAAGCTGAATACGGAAGCAGTTGGACCAGGGACTGATTCCAGCTGAAAACAACAGGTTAGCCAATCTGAATGTTTTATTATTTGAAATGCACCATAAGATTTGTGAAGTGTACGGAGAAAACATTATGAATGATAAGATGGCCAAGAACTTTGAAAAATGACCGAAAGAATGTTCATGACCGAGAATAACCGCTTAACAATTTCTTTGTTATCAGAGACGTTCTCTCAAGTTTCAAGAAGTGTTATCTACAAAATCGTTATGTCACGCTGTCAAATCAGGTGGTAAACTTCTATGAGGACAGATACAGAAGCTTGTTGTTCGATATGCCAAGCACCTTAATATTATTGACAGTTATGTGGAAAAGTAAATAAAAGTGTGGGCTTTTATGTAACAATAAAATCGTTACAAAAACTTTACTTGTTATTTTTACATATCAAAACAGTACTTAAAAAATACAAAATTCCATCAAAATAGGTATCATGATATATGACTTGATGTGGATTAACCCTATTGCCAATAAAATGAATACCTGTGTATTGTAGAGGAGGCTACAATAAAATTTCACCTCAAGAGTTTATTCAAATTCCTACAAGATTTAGATTTATAAATAACATATCATTCTATTTACAATTTGTCCTAATGGTTTAGTCAGTTACAATTTTTAAGAAAGTCAATTTGATACATCTTTTTACCTTCTACTAATTTACTTTTAATTATTAAAAATGTTTGCTTTAAAAAAGCAGTATCAAACTTTTAATAACATTTAAGGTACCTATTCACGTTCAGTCGGACTGTGAGATCTGAACTGAAGATTTAAACTGTTGTGCACTACACACGATTCAGTTAAAATAAACAATGAGGGCTTCAGTTCTCAAACTGACAGTCTCCTGCCTGCAGATGATCGACGATTTTACCATACATATAGGTCTCCAATCGACAGATTTATTGTTTTATTAATATAAATAGTTTAGCTGCTATGTCGCGTTACGCTAAAAAAAATTGGCAGCAATTTTAATAATCCTTTTATTGCAAAAACTAGTAGTAAAAGCAAAAAAGCGTTTTTGAGCTAAAAACTGGTTACACAAACATGATACATTGTCCCATAATGTTAGTACGAAAAATGAGAGTAAATGCTAAAGATGACCTCAAAAATTATCTAAGAATGGACGATATATGTTTCAATAAGCTTCTGTAGTTGGTGAAACCTTATATATCAAAGAAAAATACCGTTATGAAAAAAGCCATTACAGCTGAAGAACGGTTGGTTGTAACACTAAGGTATTTGGTCACTGGAAGAACCATGGAGATCTCAAATTTTCTGCAGTGATTTCACCTCAAGCCCTGGGAAAAATAATACTGGAAACATGCAAATACATCTATAAAGCATTAAAAAACGGGTATTTGAAAGTATGTACAAAATAAATACACAAACTGCCCAAATATTTATTGTTATTATTATTAATTAAAGTGGAACAAGACAAAAAAAAGTGTTTAGCATTCATTGTTGAAAAGTAATAAATTCAGTTAATGATTTTTCAACGTTTAAAACAACTGAAGTGTTAAGGTGTAATTTTTGTTGACATCCATAGAACAGAATAGAGTTTATGAGATGTTCTGCATAAGTTCTTTGCTGTTCGTCCATTCGACGTAACTTGCACGTTACATTACTACCAATTATGTCATATTTGTCTAGCTTTTGTGAAAGCAGACTTGTGCATGCTTTTTCAAAGAGATCGTCTCTTGATTTCTTTTTACTTGATCTTATTGCGGTTGCTGAAGTTCGACTAGGAGTGCGTGATGGTTGTTCATAAAATGATGTTGGAGGTGATGTAGGTGCTGGTGATGAAAGTGAAATAGCGTCACCCTATCAGGTGTGGCATTACTTTGTTTATCAGCAGTAAGAAACTTTCAATAGTTTTAATATAGCTCTACATACCAAAAACAATGAACATTTTGTGTATATAACCTTTTTCTTCAGTTTCCTAATACATCTGAAGAATGGCAGTAAATTGCCCAAGATTTTGAAAGTAGATAGAATTTTTCAAATTGTGGAGGAATAGTTAAACCTGCTAATAGTGGATCGTATTATTTCAATTGTAAGGAATATTTTAGTATTGTTTTGCTGGCTATAGTGAATGCAAATTATGATTTTCTTTATGTAAACGTTGGCTGCAATGGGAGGAATTCCGATGGCGGTGTTATTGAAAATACCAAATTTAATGACAAACTTCTAGAGAAAAAGTTACATCTACCTTCTAATTGCGAAATAGTTAATAATATGAATTTTGTTTTTGTAGCCGACGATGCTTTTGCATTACATGAAAATATTTTAAAACCATTTCCTGATAATAATTTAACCTTTGGCATTTTAGCTAGAGTTTTTCACACATCAATTCACATGAAGCCCGATTGCATTGATCAAATTATATTGGCATCAGTCGTTTTGCATAATTTTTTAAGACGAACTACAAACAATGTTTATATTCAACAAAACTACGTAGATTTTGAAATACTAGATACAGGAGATATTGTGAATGGCGATTGGCGCAATGGACAGATGCTGATGGTTTGCAACAAAATTTTAATCGCAATTCCTCTCGCGAGGAACACCGAGAAATGTATATGAACTATTTTGTTGGTCCAGGTAGTGTGCCGTAGCAAGACAATTTTATCTTAAATGTTTAAAGTGATTAGCACATAATGATTTTGTAGACATGTTTGAATTTACTGCACATTCTTCATTAATAAAATTCAGAGACCGAAGTTTTGTTAAAATAAAAGAGTCGGATTGTACTCACGCTATTTCAAATTGAAGGAATGACATTTCAATTCTCTTTTGGTGCAAATAGGGTTTTCTAGAATTATTGTTTATCTGAAATGAGTACAGCAAAAGCAACTTTCACTTCACAAAATAAAAACACTCAGATTTACACAATCCTTTAAAAATGCAATAACAAAGAATTTCTGTGTATTTTCTAACCTGAAATGTTCTAAAAAATAACCTTAAATATTTTAATCAGGTTGTTGAGTAATAATGTTATTGTATAACATAAACGTTTATTAAAAAATTTAACAAAAGTTTAGTTTACTTGTATAAGTTGTTATAATTGATAGTTATAAACAAAATATATTTTATCTAACCCTTTTACGATCATTGAAATTAATATTGTACCTACCTTTTGACGTTCCAGCACCAGAATCTGCTTTATCTTTAATATGAATATCAATATTCTCAGACCTTCTAGTTAAAACCGCTATTGTATTACTTACTTTACACAATCCATCTCCAGATTCTGATACTCGTTTATCTTTCGCTGGAAGTTTTGATATGCAGCTACCTAGTTCAAATTCACTGCCTTTTTTTAAACGTCCCTTTGTAGGGTTTTCCAGTTTGATTTTTGAACTTATCGAACTTTCTTCGGTTGATTTGGGATCCGTTTTAGTCTTATCAACATCCACGGCTTCTACGATTGTCTTCACAATTAAACAGCAATTTTGATTTGAATATCGGCCATTAACATATCACTAAAAGTTTACACCGAATAGCATTCGCTATACAAATTTAATATAGGTAAGTAAACGTCTCGATATTATAATGCACAATCACTTTTATGAACTAGAAAATAAGGAATTAATAGATTCAATATACTACCAAACTACGTTTCTACAAATAAGGGCGTGTACGAAGCAAACTAGACTGATGGCGATTATAGAGGGTACGTAATGAAAGTTAAAGCAATTACTGAGCTGAAATGGCGCCAAATTTAAAAACGTTGGAAATAAAATTAAATAATTTTTGAAATACGTATATACTATTACAATTTGTAAAATTAGGATGTTATCATTAGTTTATGGGTCATAAGCCGTATATTTTCAATTAAAATGCCTAATATATCTATTCTACGAATATCATTAGCATAAAAGTGAGGTGTCTAATATACTAATCTACAGGAAGTTCGAACGCCTAAAAATAAATTGTATTGATGAACGTTATTGGCTATTTCTTTCGCATCACTTGACCATTCATAGGTAAAGAAACTTAATATTTTAAAGAAATGAAATGACGATACCGACCGCAACAATGTTATAGTTATAAATCCTTCTGGATTAGATTTTCAGGGCGTATTCGTTCAGCATTTCTGTGGCGTAGATAATTTGTTGTTAAATGTCAATTGACATCTGTGACTTTGACAGTCTATATTTATTTCTTACGCTTTTATAGTTTTCTTTCTGTTTCCTTGTGTTTTATGCCTTGCTTATTCACGTATTCGCCAAGTTAATTTAAACCACTAACAAAATAAAACTTGATTTTAGAATATTTACTCTATGGGAACCTTAAAAATTATTAAATCCGCTTCGCCACTGACTTTCAAGGTTTGGGCATATGTCAAATAACGTACAGGCTTTCTTAAATAAATTTCACTATACCTCTTGAAACAGTAAAAGATTTTCATCATTACCATGACATAACTACACTCTTTATTTAGCTAGACCCATCTCAGGCGTGTTTTTTAGTCCAAATATACCTGTAAAATTTTATATTATATGTACCCGATAAAACTAATTAAAAAATTGGCACAATATTTTTAATGACAAATTAATTGTAAATAATTAATAAACGTATCTGAATAAAAATTATGTAAGGGGACATATGCATGCATGTGGTTTACATCTAATTTAAATAAAATCTGTTACCAAAACTTGAAACTTAAATATTTTCTTAACTCCTTTTTCCCTCGTTCCCTCGGATTACTACACTAAGAACATTAGTGGCTTGAGAACGCAGACTGTTAGCTGTTGCTGCCAAGACGATTATTGGAGTTGTTAATCCTACTTTCAAAGAGGATCTCAGACTGTTTCTCGCAAAAGTAAAGGCTATGAAATTTGCTAGTCTGAACTTCTCCAACAAGACCACAAGCGATTTAAACCAACCATTAAATTCCAAAAGTACGAATACCAATTAAATAGAACGCATACAAAACAAACTACCAGAAAACAAAGAAAGGTACCTAAAGTACAAAGCTTTAATTTAAAACCAATAAAACGTGTTTTAAAAACTCACACGCTTCTCTTGTAAAAATGACATCGTGGTGTACTAAAAATCTAGCATCACGCTGGTAACTCGAAATACTCATCAAATCAAGTTTATAAAGCATCAACTATTCCAATCCCGAACTTTAGCAGTCGGATCTATTATATTCCAGTTAATATTTTTAGATTTACATCTATAGTAGTGCCTATACAACCACTTGCTTTTCAATCCATCAAGAATTCAAAGAAAAAAAGAAAGATCGTTTTACCTTCCTTTTTAATGACATTTAACCTTGATCAATAAATTTTTCCAACCATGGGTGGAACAGTTTGAACAAAATACAACATGAACCAATCAACTTTATTTACACAAATAATTACATGTAAAATATAGAAAATCCTTGTACCCCAAATAATAAATTATTCTCTCATTAGATTTCAATTTAAAATGACTTGAAAATTATATCCTTTACAAAATTATAATTTATTTTGCAGAAACCAGTGCCACCACCGTTTGCAAGGTTTAAAAATTTACCTTTATCTAAAATGCGCACCTGTATCACAAATTACCAAATGGCAATTACTAACAAAATAACTAACAAATATCTATAACCTCACAATATTGTAGAAACATATACAATCATCATTATTATGCTATGTACTTTGAATTTCTCAACTATAAAAAAATAACTGCATTAATTTAAATACTGGAGGGGCACAAATATTCACTAAATGTTTCCACTGAAGAATAAGTAATAACCCAAAACAAAATTAATATTTTTATATACTTAACGCACAGTTGTAAGTATTCTAATTTGAAATAAATTGAAAATCATTAATAAACCATAGTGACAGACTAACACGCAAAATAGACTGTCACCGAGTAAGGTCGTTTTAAACCTAAAGTAAGTCAACTATAGCCACAAATTGAAAAAGTAGGTAAGACGTAAAGGAAGTAGGTCAATGTGAAATTGAAGTAAAGCAGAAGTTGAAAACGTAGCACAGTCGTGAAGAAACTCCAACATAAGTCTTTTGCAATACAAAATTAAGTTGTAACGTGAGATAGATTTTAAGTCCTTGGGAGCATCTTTTTAAAAAGTTTATTTCTAAAAAGCACAACTATCAAATTTATTTTAATTGAATACTTATAAAAAATGACTTGTTTCATTTACAATGGAATTGAACGCTTATATTCATTAAACGCAAAGTGAGTTCAGTTGAAAATACTACAAGTTAATATTTTAATAAATCAATAATTAATAATTAAGAATGAGTTGCTTGAACACCTAACAATGTTAAAGTTATGAAGTTCGAAGATTGACGCCATCAGAGCTTTCTACATTTAACATGAAGCCTCTGGTCTCACATCGTTTTTTGGGAAAATGCGGAAATTGCGTTTCCGCTGTTTCTTGATAAATCATACACTGTATTTATTCTAAGTAATTATAAATAAGTCTGCTTGATCTCAGTTCATTGTTTCTTAACCTGTAGTATCAAGTTGCGTCTGGGTTACAATATAGTCATTTCATATTCTTATTTCTGACATGAACTTTGTTGATACTTAATATCTTACATTCTTTAATACAATGTATCATGCTATATCTAACACATAATTATTACGTTTAATTTTATATACATATTAATATAGGGGATATCTTTCGATTTAGATGAAAATTAAGGGTTGATACTTAATTTTTCCATTCCCAATGAACCTGCACCTTGAAGAAGTTCTAGATTACTAGAACAGGAAGAATGGCTTCCGCGTTCCAGTGATCTAAAGAGCCAAACTACAGGTTCAACTAAATTAGTAGGGTCTTTAGTGAGGATCCAGACTAAGACAAGTCCCCGAAACAGGGCAGCGGCTTTTCCGGTACTTTGATTGGCAGAGACTGTAGGGGTCGGTATGGCATTTTAAAACACACTACCACGATGTGGAAGTAAATGGGAAACCACCACATTTCCTCCCAAGTACAAAGCGTACTTAAATTGTATTTAGAATGATGACATCCTCTGAGGTAAAAGATTCCGGAGGTAAAATGGTTCTCCATTTGGATCTCTGGGAGGGGACTACTTCAGAGGATGCGATCGGTAAACTTATAAAAAGAATCGGGAACATTCTGCGAGTCCGCGCATGGAATGTCAAAATATAAAGCAAGTAGGTAAGCTAGAGAACTTAAACATTGAAATGGATAGGTTAGCACTAGACATAGTAGGGATAAGCGAAGTTCGGTGACCAGAGGCGGGACATTTTTGGAATGGAAACTTTAGGTTAATTCATACAGGATCAGAGAAAGGAAATTCTGGTGTGGGGTTAGTTATGGGAAAAAACATAGGGCACTGTGTAGAAAACTACTTACAAAAGAACGATAGAGTACTCATGGTTAGAATAGAACCTAAACTGGTAAATACAGTTTTTACAGCAACGTATGCGTAGTTATTTTATTTAAATATTTACTTTAAGTTATTATTTCATTTATTACTATTCGACACTATTAGGTAGTTTCAATATCATATTTATTTTATGCTAAACCAGTTTTGTTGTTATCACATTCGCGCCAAGTGGACATCAAACTAGGATAAGACAGTCCAGCAAGGGAAGTGATAGCTATCGGGCAACTCACCTTTAATACAGCAAAACGCGGTAGTGTTTGTTAAAAACCATTTACTTCTTCCCATTCCTCTGTCCCCAATTTCCTCACAAAGTGCACAAGTCTACAGTACAAGATTCGACTGAAGCTACGACCGTTATATGGTGAGTGCTTAGTGATAAGAATTTTTACGTTTTCATTTACTTTTCATATTTATATTATTGTTTGGCGTAAATATAAGGGTGGTCCACTATCGGAGAAACTTTCAATTACAATATTTTCTTTCCCTGAAGAATTCTCATCATTCAACCTGTCCGCTTCGAGCTGCATCTAAATCAAAAGAACTAGTCAATAAAAGTGCGTTTCCGTTTGCAAAATAAATTAAAAACTTTATCGTGTTGCGTATTTGCTGTATACTATCAAGCACGTAATGTTTTCCTCTTAAAAACGAATTTAATTGTTATAAGTTATTTAAAATTTAATGAGTGACGATCTAAACTCATTAGATTCGAGTATTTATCGCTACAATTAAACATTGAACAACACATGTGCGAGTATTTTCTTTATGTTCAGCAAAAGCCCATATGTTATTTATCTGATAGCTTTTCTAGTAAATTCCGAAGTGCAAGTGTACATCACCATAAGTTATTAAAATATTTTCTTATTTACGTAATAACAGAGATCGCTAGTGCATTAATTATTTTTTTCAATTTTCAATTTCGTTATATGCAACTACGAATTTTCCGAAAAAAGGATTACCTTTCATTTCGGTTCAAAACATTTACGTTTTCGCTTTGCTTTCAACACTGTTTGTATAATAGAAACTTAATCTGCATTTATTTACGTAAATAGTTACCTATTGATTTTTCGCATACTACTAATTTTCTTAAGGTAAAATGACTCAATAGCGTAAGCGACTTGAGTATAAAAGAAAAATTTATGCTCAGCGAATCACTGAATTGTATAGCTTGTCCACTAGGGCGCCCAATGATAATACGTTTTTGCCTGACTTTAATACTCGTTACGGTCACCTAGAAAGTTCCTTTGATGAGTTTTAACTTCACAATCAAATCATAGAAATTACGGACGACAATAAATTTGAGGATAAGATTTCAAGTAGAACAGTATTATTACGCGGCAAAAACGACCCATCAAAAATTAAACCCAGTTATTTCTGCAGCGTTATCTTCTACTAAAGGTTCGGTAGAGATCGCTGCAAAATTACCTCCACTTAGCATTCCCATTTTCAGGGGCGATCAAAAATTATTTAGAACGTTTCATGAACTGTTCGAAAACATTATTGTAAAAAATAATAATTTGGCATCTATCTTAAAGCTTCAATACCTCCTTTCGTTTCTAGAAGAAGAACCTTAAAGTTACTTTCAGGAGATAGTTTTCTTGTCGCCTACGAAAAGTTGGTTAAAAGATATCAATGCAAACGACTTTTAGCCGCCGAATCGGTCAACAATATAATGTAGACTACATTAAAAGGTGATATAGCCAAAGATTTACGTAATCTTCTTAATACATTTTCTGAATGCATTTCAACATTAGACACTCTAAAATTCGAAACAGAAAAATGGGATTTTTTACATTTTCACATTCTTTTACAGAAAATTGATGTTACAACACGCATCGATTTTGAGGTCGAGTACAGTGAGATAGATATTCTCACTTGCGGCAATTTAATGTTATTTCTCGAAAACAAATGCAAGGCGCTTGAGTCAGTGCAATTTCTAAGTATTCCTACAAGCAACATTAATTCCTCATCGCAGAAGATTAACAATAATTCATTTAACAGTTTTAAAAAAATGCCTTTATTTACGGCTTTGTGTAACGAAAGTTCTACTCACAAGCAAAAACATAACAACAATTCCTTTACCTGCCACATGTGCAGTCAAGGGCACGTTCTTTCAAAATGCCCCGAATTTTTACTCAAAAATTCAAATGACAGGTTTGCGTTTGTAAAGCATAAGAAGTTATGCGTGAATTGTTTACATTCTTCACATTCTTCGCAAAACTGCAGTTCCCTTTTCCGCTGTCGCTTTTGTAAAGTAAAGCATCATACGACTTTGCATCCTTCCGGGCCCACGAAAGTTTCGAGTACAACACAGGCATCATCAGCCTCAAACACTTTAACAACTAATAATGCAACAATAAATATTATTTTAGAAAATGTTTCCCATAGTCTTTGCTACCAACTCGCAGCAAAGTCCAGTTCTTTTAGCTACTGCGGTAGTAGATATTAGCGACAATAACGGATGTTTCCGACCTATAAAAATGATAATTGATTCAGGTACTCAATCCAATTTTGTAAGTGAAAGGTGTGCACGTCGTTTGAACCTTACAAAGCGCTCATGCTCTACTTTTATTTTCGGTCTTAATCAGATGGTTTCCTGCTCAACAAAAGGATTGGCGAACTGTGTAATTAGACCTCAAGGCATCGTTGACTCTACCTTTTCGTTTGAGGCGATTGTTGTTCCAAAACTTTGTTCGGATATGCCCCCTTTTTCTATAAAACACGAAAATTGGTCCAATTTACAAGGACTTAAACTTGCAGATAAATCTTATTTTCTTGTCTAGTCCTATTGACCTATTAGTAGGAGCGGAAATCCTTCCGCAAATTTTAAAAGCTAGCAAGGTAGTAGGCGACCGAAATCAACCCTCGCCCATTAATACATTATTTGGTTGCGTGGTCGTAGGAAAACTTACCCAACAAAATTCTCTTTCTGTTCAGTGATTTTTACCGGCGCACAAGTGCCTTTGCAAAATTCTATTCCCAAATTCTGCGAAATTGAACAAATTCTTCAAAAACTTTCTATTCTCCTGAAGATGAAAAATGTGAAGAAATATTTCGAAACACAGTTACTCGAACTTCTTCAAATCGCTTTCAAGTTTCATTACCTTTTCGTAACGAAGAGCCTGATTTAGGCGATACTTATTCCCAAGCTTTTCGTCCGTTTCTTTTTCTAGAAATCAAGTTACTAAAAACACCTGAACTCTACTTAGCGTATGAAAAATACATACAACAAAATGAGATGTCTTTAGTAAAAGAGACTGATCCAAATAATTTGCTATCTTGCTATCTATCGCATTTCTGCGTGGTCAAACCACACAGCGTCGGCACCAAAATTAGGGTTGTGTACGACGGTTCTGCAAAAGATGCTAAAGGAAATAGTCTTAATGATACTTTATTAGAAGACCCTCAATTACAAAAGGATATTTTTTCTTTACTTCTTATTTTCTGAATGTATACCGTAGTTTTTATGGCAGATATATGTCAAATGTTTATTCAAATATTACTTACTCCACGCCACAGAAATTCCCAAAAAATTCTATGGAGATTTTCCCCGACAAACCAGTTTCTGAATATAAACTTGTTACGTTCGCCTTCCGGCGATTTATTAAACCGTACCCTTTTCATTTCACTCCTCATTCACAAAAATTCTGCTTCCAATACTCAAACACCATCTTGTATATTTTGCCTTCCTACAATAAGTACGCTTTATTATAATTTCATTAAAACCCATTTGCTGCGAATTAAAGAGTTTCCTCCATAATCTAAATAGTCGGTGCCTTGTTTAAGGTATCCGTTGATTCAATATTTTGAACCCCCGGATTTTGCTTATAAGTTTGCTACTATTGAGGAAAATACTTTTGCTTCACATGACCGAATTGTTAAGATTTCTTCTACGCCTACGGGTAGATCTGATACTTCTTCCGCACGCCCTACTGTTGTTCTTCCTAAATCTACTTCAACTCGTTAGGTCGTATGCTTTATTTGCGACAAACCTAGTCATGTTTCGACACGTTGCACTCGTCCTCAAGTACTTCATTGCCATGGTTGCGGATATAAGAGAGTGTCTCGCCGCAACTGTCTACACTGTCATTCTACTGCTAATAGGTCTTCGAATCATACTTCCAATTCTGTTCTCAGCTCTAGGAACCAAATTTTTTCTGCTGCTAACTCTACGTTCTCTTCGGTACCTTATCCAGGTCATCCTGCCACTACGATCAAAACATACCAGTCTTCGGTCAAAATAGCCTCCCAAGAGTTTGTTCCCGCTTTCTTAAATGATTCCACCCAAGAAATTCCTGTCGTGTCTGCTAGCACAAATGTCGCTGAAGTGACGATAACTTCTAATTCAGTCCGCGAAAGTATTGTTGAAGTTCATGAACCTGTACCTTTAATGTCTGTTGCTGTTGCTGTCAAAATTCTACATGTTCCTGCATTCTTAAATGGTTCTACTAAAGAAATTTCTGTCGTGTCAACAATAACAGCCGTAGCTGAAGTGAATATAATTTTTAATACGTATAGAGAAGGTCCTGTTGAAGTTAGGGAACCCGTAGCTGTGATGCCTGTTGCTGTTGTGGTTAAAGTTTTTCCTAATCCTGTTTCGTTATCCACCATTGTTAAGGAATCAGTTCCTATTGTGGCTGAAGTTTTATCTGTTTCTACTCCGTTGTCTAACGATGATAAAGTCCTACTTGATTCTACTCCTTTATCGGACGTTGATGAAACGTTACCTACTCTTACTCAATTTTCTCATGCTGACAAAATGCTACTTGCTTCTGTTCTTCTAACTAAGGTTGGTGAAATCTTAGCTGAGGTCCTGTTATCTAATCTTGACGAAGGTCAATCTGATTCTGCTTTCTCATCTATGGTGTGTGAAGTCCTTCCTGATACTGTTTGTTCTTGTAAGGTGGATATTCCTACAGCCAATGCTGTTGTCTTTTCTAACTGTGATACTTCTAGTCCTTTATGTAACGTCGATGAAGTTTTATCTGCTTCTGTCCCTTTCCCTAACATAACTGAAGTGTGCTCTGTTTGTGTTTCTTTTCGTAAGTTTCATTCTCGTACAGCTCATACTTTTTCCTTTTCTACCGTTGCCTTTCTTACCACCAATTCTAAAAACAAGCAACGTTCTGAGTTCCATAAATTACGACAGCCACTACTATTTCCACCCTTGCCACCATTTTCTCAACCTCGTGCTACAACTGATACACCCCCTGCTGTTCCTGTTTGGCAGAAGACTGTCCAAAAGGGGCAGACATTAGTCTATGCTCTTTCCGAACCGGAAGATATATGTCGGCGAAGTCCTAATGTTCTTGATCTCGTTTCCTTTTCCTTCTGGTGGCGTAAACGCCCTAAGCTCAATATCTAGTCCTTGTGCCCCAGATTCTTATGTCGACTTTGCTCTCCATCGGACTTGATTTTTGGACGTTACGATTTCGCTTTACTTCCCTGTTTTGCTAGGTTTTCTTTCGTTTTCTTGCTTTTTCTTACCTTGTGTGGGTCGGAGAATAGAATAGCACCATGATACGACCTACCTGTCATAAGTGGCGACTACGGCGGTCCAACATATACACACACACACGCACACACACACACGTTTTACACACGTCCAATCCATACCCACACACTTCACACACACACATACACCCACACACTTCATAAACATACAGTTCTACTTGATTCTCTTTTGTTTCGTTTTCTCCTTGTACTCCTTGACCCCGTTTGGGTTCGGGAATAGAATAGTCTCATGGTACGACCTGCCTGTCGTAAGAGGCGACTACAGCGATCCAACACACACACACACACATACACACAAATGCGCGCACACACTTCATAAACACACAGATTAGTGTTTGGTTCTCCTTTTTTCGTTCTCTTCTTGTACCCCAAACCCCGTGTGGGTCCGGGAATAGAATAGTCCCACGGTACGAGCTGCCTGTCGTAAGAGGCGACTACAGCGGTTTAACACATACACGCACACACACATATACTCACCTACTCATACACCAACAACACACACACACACATACATACATACACACGCACGCACACACACATACACACGCATATTCTCACCTACTCATACATCAACACTCACACACATACACATACCCACTTTCTCACATACTCATACATAACTACACTGGGATTCTGTTTTATTTTCTTTTGTACGATTCTTAGAGTTTTTTTAGTTCTGGTACTTGTACTTGTTGGTGTTATTCTTTTTGGGTTTTTCTTTTTTGTGTCGTTCCTTTCGTTCCACATTCCTCGCCTTTTCCTGTTGCTGGTCTTCTTTGCTGTCGGTCCTTAGTCCGATTGTGTTTCGTCCATCCGTTCCTGTGGTAGGTGCTTTCTAGTCCGTTTTTCTTTCTTCAGAAATCACGACTTAGTCGACTTTAAGAATATTTAGCATTTTATTTCTTTGGTTCTTCGGTTTCGGTTACCACAGTTAGTAGTACATCGTTTCCTTTTACCAGCGCTTTCCCTCTCTTCCTCTCATTATCCCTTGTTGTCCCTTTGTTTACTTGAGACTTGACCTTTGAATTTTGTTTTGGTTTGCACTGTTGGTTTTCTTCCTCATTCCTCTTCTTTTCTTGATGTTAATAACCTTGCTGTTTCTTCTGAGAAACATCCGTCCTTTGACGACTCCGCAGTGCCGAGGCCGTTCAACCTTAGTTCTTCTTGATTGCTTATTACCCGTCTTCTCTTCCTTCCTTCTTTTTTTTCTTTCTTTCTGTCTTTTTATGGCTCTTCGAGCCGGATTTTGTTTGGTGTCTGTTTTTGTTTTCTTTTCTATCCGGAATCTGTTGTGGTCAATCTTGTTGTTATTTTTGGGGGTTTCTTTCTCTTTTTCTGTGTTTTGTTGTTTCTGTAACGAATGTTCTTTTAGGTTAAAACAAAAGTTTTTTCTTTTTCGTTTTTTGGGTCCTGCCCATTCCCGGATTTTGGCTTTCCTACCTCGACCTGTTAATTTTGCTTGGGGGGGATTTGTTACGTTGATCTTTCAACATAAATTAAATACCCTTTTTTTCCCTGGTGAAGTCATTACCCGCTCGAATAAATTCCATTTCTATTTTTAAATTCTCGAACAATACCCTATATAGTGTACCTGTTCAGAATAAGCCCGCTTTAACATAATTCTAACTCAATTCCATTTTGCTTTTCAAACGAAAATTTATTTGATAAGTTAAATAGTCAATACCTTGTTTGAGGTATCCGTATCGCTTATTTGTTGGTTGCACTTTATTCCCAAGAAGTTGAGGAACGTTAATCATCTTGGAAACCCGCATGTTTACCGTTCTAGCTACTGCCGAATACTAAATTGAATACGACAAAATTGCTCCTTATGTACCATACAGAGTGGGGGCGTATATTGCCGAAGATACCCGAATACACCCGACAAAATACGCAACCGCCTTGAGGCGGCCACGTTACCCGTCATGGCAGCCATTTTACCCCGCCCGCCATGGCGGACTTAGGTTAGTTGGTATTTTCTGGAGGAATAAATGATGGGTTAGATCGGCAGCTAAGGTGGAGGGTTTAGGTTAGTTTACGTTGATTGGAGTTAGGTTAATCGGTGTTTTCTAGAGTTAGGTTAAGTTAATTGGACTTGTGCGAACTTAGGTTAGATAAAGAAAAATTGATAGGTTGGGTCAGCGCCGCGGCGCTGACCTAACCTATCAATTTTTCCTTCTATCTAACCTAAGTCCACAGAAATCCAACTTACCTAACCTAACTCCAGACACCACTAGCTAACCTAACTCGTGACAAGGCCAACTAACCTAACCTAACTCCAGAAAACTCCGACTAACCTAACTCCAATCAACGTAAACTAACCTAAACCCTCCACCTTAACCGCCGATCCAAAGTATGCAAAAATGATAACATCGTTAATGAGTTTTCCCATTAAAAACGATTAATGTTAATGAGTTTTCTAATTAAAAGACGATTAGTGCTAATAGTTTTTTAAGGAGAAAACCCATTAAAAGCGATTAGTGCTAAAAGGTTTTTTAATGAGGAAACCCATTAAAAAGCAATTAATGGTAATGGTTTTTTAATGAGAAAACCCATTAAAAGGCAGTTAGTGCTAATGGGTTTTTAATGAGAAAACTCATTAAAAAACAATTAGTGCTAATGGATTTAATAAGAAAACTCATTAAAAAGCAATTAGTAGAGGTGGGAGGAGGGTGGACAAGGGTCCAGGATGAAGGTCCTCCCTCTACTAACATCTCCATAAATTTCCACAATGTCAACAATTAAATCCTTTTAAATTTCTTAAATTTAATTTATTTCAACACTTCTTTATATTCATTTCAAGTAGATGGGCCTATCTTGAAACCCTAAATTGAAATTTATCCTGGTCTATGGTGAGCTCAGTATAAACCTTCTTACTCTAAATGCATAAATAAATTGCATTTTGTTTTAAACTACTCTTAAAGACCCGTTTACTCTTTACTTCAAAATTATGTCACGTATTTATACCTTCAAATAATAAAATCGAATTGTCTTTTTCATATACTCTCAAAATAAATTTTATGTTCATAAAATTATTCACCAAATACGTCAAATCACTCTAACACAAAATACCAGCACAAATGTTCAAACAACAACAAAGAAAAGAACAAATTTCTTTACCTGGTGTATGCTCTTGAACCATCACATCTGTAGACGTCGTCTACCAAATCCTCCTTGTTGCATTCCATCAAACTTCCCTCTGCTAAATGTACAGCAAACTCATTTCCACTCTTTCGTCCAATTCTAAGTAGACGCTTTCAATACAGCTACCCCTATACTCGTCTAAATATGTTTGTCGGCTTCGGAGTATACCATACAACCAGCACCCTTGTTCCAAAAATAACTTGGCTCGCTTACTTTTGTAACATCTCTTGTTCTTTTATGCGCATTTAATGTTACAGCCCCATTTATGAAATAGCACCCACTCGTGCTTTTAAACACTTGTAATTAAATTAAACGGACTGCACTATCACCCGATCTACAAATTTCCAGCTTAGATGTTACACCATGTAGGTCTGAAGCGAACAGAAAAAGTAAGAGAGCCTCACTACGTCTCCTAGTGTATTTATAAGCATCTAAGCTTACCCCCTGTAACTTATTTTCAAAGAACTTTACCTCTACCTTTACTGATTCTTAAATTCAAAACGCAACAATCTTTCAAAACCAAAAATTTTCTCACCCTATCGTAGCTTTAGTCCGAAATACTGATTAGCGTGTTCAACAGTCGCAATACTTTGAGAAAAATTTCTCATTCCAATCGCGATCAACCAATCAAAAACCTTTCCCCGTTGCAGGTCGATCGTCCAATTATGTTATCCTCGTCTACCCTATATTTGCTGTCTTTGTTAAAATCTCACTATAGCAACTTAAAATCGATATTGTGGTTAACCTCTACAAATTATCGCGTGCTTTAAATGGCTGTTTTGTACAACGTCTGTTATCTTTCATCCTCCTTTACCCTGCGCTATTTATATTCTGTCTCCGCTTTGCTTTAAAATCAGCTGATGTTTCTCAACCTTCACTTCGGTCGTTAGCTCAAATTTCTAAAGAATTATGTTTCAACGTACATTATAATTTCTCGAATTGTTTATTTGTCTGAAAGTCCTTTCTATGAACTGTTTGCCAGTTTGAAAATGTATTTTCCCAAGTTGTTTAGCCTGTAGATTTCATAGAGATTTGTTTTTAACGAACGCTTTGTTAGTTAAATAAATCTACGCGTTTACATTATCGATTTTATACTTCTGTAAACAAGAGCTTTCCCTTTATTTGATTATATCGATTTACAACCTTAGAATATTAAAGCTATTTCTCCTCGCATTATTCTTGAAATTTTTTATGCACTGCAAAGCTTCCACACTATGCAACTTTAAAATTACGATTTATTGATACAAATGTATGCTATTATACGTTTGTTTTAAAGCCAAAATTAATTAATTTGAAGCGTACATAATTTATCATTGTTTTCTATATACAAGGTCCTTACAAAATTACTTTCTTGACTTGTCTATCCATTCTTACATATAACCTTTAATAATGATAAGCACGACAATAACTTTTATTGCAAGCGTTGTCAAACTAAGCACGGCCTACGTAAATGTCCGGCTTTTGGAAAAAATTGTAGAAAGTGTGGTATATTGAATCACTTTGCTAGATCATGTGTTGTTAAGAATGTAAGAAACATAGAGCATGATAAGTAGATGGTTGTTGGGAATATGAGGCCCTCATTTGCTCCAGAATCCCTCATTTGCTCCCACATCTGGACCAAAAAGTTTTCTTCGACTAACCATTTTTCATCTTTCGAGATAAATATATCTTAAATTTTTCATCTTTCGAGATAAATGAGCATCCTCATTTCCACACACGAGATAAACCTATTTTTAAGATTTTTTACCGCTAACATTCTGGACCAAATAGTTTTCTTCGACTAGCCACTTTCATCTTTCGAGATAAACCTATCTTGTTTGGTATCAATTAATATTAGAATTTTCTCAGCTACCCACTTCTCTAGGAATTTTTTAGATTGCACCATCCCCAAGGGAGCTACCCCAATTTTAAGATTTCTTACCTGTAGCGACTTTTGAGCGTTCTTATAAATTTTTTAGCTATGCGATACATCTTGTTAGTCTAGAATTTTACGCAGAATTCGAATCTGACAACAGATTTAATATCCGACCACGCCCTGTAAAGTTATACCCCTTTAAAGCCCGGAACCTCTAAATTTTGCTCTTTGCTCTATAAGCAAAACTAACAAATAGTTTTCTTTGTCTAACCAATGCATTTTTTGAGATAAACCTATCTTGTTTGGTATGTGAAAGGGTTAAGCAACCTGCAGCTACCAAAATTTCCCAACACTTAGACATTTGCCGAATTAATAGTTTTTCAATAAATTGTTTTACACAATCAACATTAGTTGAGAATATTGCATAACCAACACCTGCAGTTGTTTATGATAATTATCAGATTCAAGAATAATTATTTTCCTTATTAGGTTTTCCTTGGAACAGGTTGGACGCGTACCTCCATTAGTTTCAATTCTGAGTAAATCAACACATTTCCCTGAAACTCCCACAACCTAAATATTTTACTATCTGCGTGCAATAGTCCCATGTAGGTCCATCTTTTTTCTTCTTTATGTTTGTAATATATCCCACACTATTCCCCAAATGCCTTAGAACGTGTCATGTCCTTCTATTTTTCGTATTTTTTTTTGTTTTCCACAGGTATCCTACTTTCCCTACTATTTCTACAACCTCTTTGTTAACAACCTTGTCTGTCCATGCTATTATCGTCATACATCTGAAGCATCACATTGTAAAAGGCTTCTACATTTTTCCTATATACTTCTCCTACTGTCCTTATTTTGTAGCCGTACAATGCTAGGCTCCACACTTATGCTTTCAACAATTTTTTTCTGGCTTCTATGTTTGTTGTCTTAGAACACAGCAGCTGCTCTTTCTTGTTAGATATAGCTGTTTCGCTTTTATTGTTTTCTAAATATATACCCTATTTGGCCGATATTCAGTGACATGTGAAGGGGTTAAGCAACCTGCCGCTACCAAAATCCCCCAACACTTAAACATTCGCCAAATTATTAGTTTTCCAATAAATCCTTTCACACAATCAATATTAGTTGAAAATATTGCTAAACCGACACCTGTACTTATTTATAATAATTTTTTATTTTAGTTTAAGTACAATTATTTTGTTTCTTTATTAGATTTTCCATCTTGGAACTGGTTGGACGCGTACCTCCATTGATTTCTATTCTGAGCCAGCCTCTACACCTTTCTCTAAAACGGCCACAGCCTACATCTTTGACTATCTGCGTGCAATAGTCTAATCTCTACCTAACTTTTTTGTTATCTCTACTTCTAGTATATTCTGCACTATTCCCTCATGCCTTAGTATGTGACCTATCATCCTATCTCTGTTATTTTTTACTGTTTTCCACATATTTCTTTCTTTCCTTACCATGTCTAGAACCTCTTTGTCCTTAAGTTTATCTGTCCATGTTATTGATATCATACGCTTGTAGCACCATATATCAAAGGCTTTTTACTCTCCGCTTCTCCTACTGTCCAAGATTCATAGCCGTAGAGTGCTGTGCTCCACACATATGCTTTTAACAATCTATTCCTTGTTTCTATGTTTGTTGTCTTTGAGCACAGTAGCTACTTTTTCTTCTTATATGCAGCATGGTCTTGTGCTAATATTAGTTTTATATCCTTTGCACTTTTCCCATCTTGCGTTATTTGGCTTTTTGAGTAGCAGATATACTTCACCTCTTGTAAGTTCTCGTTTTCTATTTGTATTCTAATTTTTAATTTATTTCCCCTCTTTAACATACTAGTACTTTAGCTTTATTTTCGTTAATTTTCATACCGTATCTCCCTGTTAGAACTGTTTCCATTTCATTAAGTGATGTTTCTCTAACTCTTAGTTGCTAGATGCTAATACCGCTATATCATTTGCAAATCTAAGTATACTAATCGTTTGTCGCAGCATAATAATTCCAAATGTCTTCTTGCATTTGCCAGTAATTATTGCCTCGTCGATGTTTAAGTTAAAAACTAACGGGGATATGATACATCTCTCTCTCCCCCCTTTTTCTAGTATTCACTTCTCTACATTACTGCTCTAATTCTATTACCGCTGTTTTCTCTTTATATCGGCCCTGTTTTATTCGTTTATCCCTAAAACCCATTCCAATCTCTTTGAGTATTTCGAACATGTTTTTCAATTTTACGTTGTTGAATGCTTTTTCAGTTCTACAAACCTAATATACCCGCTTTCTTAGACTATTCTACTTATTCTCGATGTCTACTACCTTCTACTTTTCTTTTTTCTATGTCCTTTATACTTCTTGACTTGGTCTGGTAAACTGGTTTTTTGAACGGGATAAAAATTCTTTTCTAGATTTATTGAGTTCTTCTTGTAGCTTTTTTAAACGAAATTTTTGTTGGCTCATCCTATTAGTGTATATTTGTTTTTCGAGCCATATATAATTTTTTTCGTTTTTTTGCTTTTCTTTGAGCTCTCTCAAACGAATTTTCTTTTGCTTTATGTTATTAGTGTATTGCATGCTCCATTGCTTATACTTCTTACCGCGATCTTTTAATTTTGCTAGGAATAGAATTTGTTACGTTAAATTTATAATCGGGTGACGTCTGCATTAATTTTCAACTACCTCGTGTATGGATGGACGGCTCCTAAAATGTATAAAAGAGTGCACACTTTTTATATCACTTTAGATTGTACGAACGTTCACATAACAAGGTTATTTACCTTGCAATTAAAATAAATACGTATTAAAATTTTATTCAGTACTTATTCTATAGTCTGCTGCCTTGCAAATGTTAAAGGCACGCGTTCTAATTCTTTAAAAAATTTGCTTTAGTGTTCCAAATTGCTATATAAATTCGTTGAAATAAGCAAGCTTTTGCTTATCGTCAAACCGCTTTAATAGTTTCCTCTTCTGTGAAATACGTCCCGAATTTGCTAGTTATTTCCAATAGTTTATTCTACGAAACACGTTTGAAACACCAGCATAATACAAATATAAAAGTGTTTAATGATTTGTACTGAAAAATTCTATTGCGTTAATTGGCACGTGTTGAGCTCGCTCGAGTTTATGGACAGTAAAATTGCCCTCTAATTAGTTCATTTCCCGTATCGCGGATCGATAATAATACAAATGTCTGTTAGGCAACTTGTTATGTTTCTTCCCATAGTGCTGTCAGGAAAGTTGCAAAACCTACCTGACCATTTAAACTGATGTCAATTTTTCTTGCAACAACAAAATTCAGTGGAACTGATTATTGTACTATTAAGACCTCGTGCTTCCTTTAATGCTTGCATTCTAGAAATAATTCGCAGCTGTTGTTTGGAATATTTTTTACTTGTTAATTTACTTGTAAAGAAGATAACAGTACGTTGAATTTACAATTGCTAACTTAATTCTTTTGGTCATTGAATATTTATCAATTTAGAGACACCTTGTTGATACTTTCTTCAAGTTTGGAAGTCCTTCCGCATGAGGTTATGAATGCAAAATTATTTAATGGAATTTTTTTATTGTTTGATGTAGTATGAGTTAGCAAGGGCCCAGTTGATTAATTGCTCTAAGTAGTTTTGTTTTGTGTTTCAATTTATTATAGAAGTAAGTGTGCTTAACCTGCTTAACCTATATTCTTGGTTTATCATGTTTAAAAAAATAGAAATTGGTGTACTTTGATTGTTCAACAAGAAATAGAATATTTTATATAAGAATTATTGGAAAGTTAAGTTTAGCAATTTTCGTTTGGTTTCGTCTTTCAATCGATGGAGCGCTAAGCCCCATTCCCCAATTATAACCCTGGTTAGGTGTCGCCCATTCCATTTTGTAGTATAGCCCTTTATACTTTTCCCCATCGCTCATGCCACCGCGGTCCTAGTGCCCGCTAGATATTTTCTCTAGTGGAGTATTTCTATTTATGTAAACCATTTATTTTATCATCTCCGTCCGTGGACAGATTTTAGAAAGTAAAGTCTCTATTAATATCACTATTAAACAAAACTTCACCATGTGAACGTTCTCCCTGCGCCTTGCCGAAGTTCTAGACTACTAGAACATGTAAAATGGCTGGCGTGTTGTAATGAACTAAAAAGCCAAACTACAGATCCAACCAAAGTAGCAGGGTCGTTAGTGAGGAACCAGACCAAGGCAAGTCCCCGAAAGAGGGTAGCGCCTCTTTCGGTACTTAGATTGGCAGAGACTATAAGGGTCGGTATGGCAGTCTAAGACACATTACTGCGATGTGGAAAGCAACAGGAAACCACCACATTACTTTCAAGTACACAGTGTACTTAAATTGAAATGAACATGATGGCATTCTCTGGGGTAAAAAATTCCGGAGTTAAAATAGTCTCCAATTTGGAACTCCGGGAGGGGACAACTTCGGAGATGCGATCGGAAAAAATTCAGAATAAGAGTCAGGAACATTTTGCAAGTCGGACCGTGGAAAGTTAGAAGTATGAAACAAGTAGATAAGCTAGAGGACCTAAAAATGGAAATGAATAGGTTAGTACTAGACATAGTAGGAATCAGCAAAGTTCGGTGGCGAGGCGGAGAACTTTGGAGTCAAGACTTCAGGGTAATTCATACAGGAGCAGAGAAAGGAAATTTGGGTGTGGGGATAGTTATGCGAAAAAAGATGGGATGCTGTGTAGAAAATTACCTACAAAAGAACGAAAGAGTGCTCATGGTTAGATTAGAATCTATACCGGTAAACACAATAATAATACAAGTATACATGCCCACCTCTAGCTACAGTGACGAAGAGATAGAAGCGATCTACAAAGATATCGAGGACATATTAAGATACGTAAAAGGACATGAAAATTGAATAATTACGGGGGATTTTAATGCAGTGGTAGGTGAGGGTAGGGAAGGAGCGATAGTAGGTTTATTTGGTTTAGGCACGAGAAACGACAGAGGAAATCGGCTAGTAGAATTTAGCGACAAAAACAATTTTATCATCACAAACACATTATTTCAACATCATGCTAGAGGACGATATACGTGGAAGATGCCAGGAGTTATAGGAAGATATCAAATAGATTACATTCTTGTTAAACAACGGTTTAGGAATCATGTAAAAGACTGTAGAAGCTACCCAGAGGCAGATATAGACACTGACAACATCGTAATTATGAAGGCCGCACTTAAATTTAAAAATTTGAAAATAAGAAACGGATAAAGGCATTTTGACTTTGAGAAACTAAAAGATAAAGATATTTAAGAAAGATTCGAAAAAAAGTCAAATGAATTGCTAAAAGATATCGAGAAAATATCTGATGCTAAGGAAGTAGAAACAGAATGGAATAACATTCAATCCAGCCTAGACATGGCGGCCAGAGATATTCTGGGGTATACACAAAAAGAGTATAAGAAACCGTGGATAACAAAGGATATCCTTTATTTAATAGAATAAAGACGAAAATACAAAAATAAATTAGACGAAACAAGAAAACAGAGATACAAAACCATAAATGGGAAATTTTTCGCAAATGCAGGAAAGCTAAAGAACAATGGATTGATGAAAAGTGCAAAGAGGTACAAACTAAGATGGAAATAAGAAAAACAGATGAAGCATACAAACTAATTAGAAACAATTTTAGGGATATACAACGGTACAGCAAAAATATAAAAGATGCGGGAGGAAACGTCATTATAGAAAATGTATAGAAAGTGGGTAGATGGCAACAAATTATAGGAAATTTATATGCAGGAGGGGAACTATCATCATTAGAACAGGAATCGAACATTGAAAATAATGACTTGGGATATCCTATACATAGAGATGAGTTTGAATTAGCATTAAAGGGTCTGAAAAATGGTAAGGCGCCGGG
This sequence comes from Platerodrilus igneus, assembly GCA_036346225.1. Taxonomy (NCBI): domain Eukaryota; kingdom Metazoa; phylum Arthropoda; class Insecta; order Coleoptera; family Lycidae; genus Platerodrilus; species Platerodrilus igneus. The sequence continues at coordinate 51,782 of JARFIW010001244.1, forward strand.
TACAGGTAAGGTGCAACCAGAAACTCTGAAAGCCGCTGGACAAACAGTAATAGAACGTCTCTTCCAACTTGTAAGCTATATGTATGAGACAGACGAGATACCCAAAGATTTCAAACGTAACGTCATAGTAACTATACCAAAAAAGAAAGGCGCTGATAGATGTAAAAATTTTCGAACAATAGGTTTGACAGCACATTTGTCAATAATATTAACTAGAATTGTAAAAAGACGAATGGAAAAACGAGCTGAAGAGATATTAAAAGAAGATCATTTTGGGTTCAGGCGAAAGAGGGGAACACGGGATACTATTTTAACTCTGAGAGTGATAATGGAGAAAACAAAAGAAAAAGGAGAAAGCGTGTATATAGGGTTGTAGATCTGGAAAAATCATTCGACAATGAAAAATGGAAAAAAATGTTCGAAATACTCAAAAAGATTGGAACGCGTTATAGGGATAGACGAATAGTACATAGCTTATACAAAAAGCAAACAGCAGTATTAGAATTGGAGCAGGAACGTAGAGAAATAAACATTAGGGAAAGGGCGCGACGATGTGCCCTATCCCCATTAATTTTTAACTTGTACATTGAAAAGGCAATGAATACTGTCAAATGTATGAAGGCATTTGGAATATCTATGCAGGGACAAAAAATTGATATGCTTAGATATGCAGATGATATAGCGGTAATAGCATCTAGCAAGGGAGTGTTAGAAGCTGCTCTTAATGAAATGGAAACGATTCTAACAGAGAGATACGGTATGAAAATTAACAAAAATGAAACTAAAGTACTAGTATGCAAAGGAGGGGAAAATAAATTAAAAACAAGAATACAAATATGTAGCACGAACTTACAAGAGGTTAAAGATTTCTGCTACCTAGGAAGCCAAATAACGCAAGATGGGAAAAGCGCAAAAAATATAAAGCACAAGGCCGTGCTGCATTTAACAAGAAAAATCAACTACTGTGTTCAAAGACAACAAATATAGAAATAGGGAAAAGATTAATTAAAACATATGTGTGGAGCACAGCACTGTACGGCTGTGAAACCTGGACAGTAGGAGAAGCGGACAAAAAAAGTAAGTCATTGACATGTAGCAGACGTATGATGAAGATATCATGGACAGGCAAAGATGAAGATGTACTAAAAATGGTAGGAGAAGAAGGAAATATGTTGAAAACGGTAAAGGACAGGAGAGATAGGATGATAAGCCACATACTACGGCATGAGGGAATAATGAGGAATATATTAGAAGCAGAGATAGGAAAAAAAGAAGTAGTTGTAGACCTGGGTTAGACCACTGCACACAGATAGTAAAAGATGTAGGCTGTAGAAATTTCAGGAAAAATAGGCTAGTTCAGAATAGAAATTAATGGAGGTACGCATCCAACCAGTCCCAATATGGGTTAACTAATGACGAAAAAAGGTAACTGTACTTAAACATGATGATTATTATAAGCAAATACAAGTGTCGGTTGGGCAATATTCTCGAATAATGTTAATTGTGTGAAAGGATTTTCTGGTAAACTATTAATTCGGCAAATGTCTAAGAGTTGGGGGATTTTAGCAGCCACAGGCTGCTTAACTCCCTTTACTGAATCTCGGTGAAATGGGCTTTAAAATTATAAAACAATAGAAGAGGAACCGAGCTGAATATAGGCTGTGTGAGAATTTCAGGGAACTGTGTAGACCAGCTCAGAATATAAATAAGTGCAAGTATCTGCCCAACCAGTTTTGAGACAGAAAACCTAATGACGAAAAAGTAAGCGCAGATACATCTGATGATTTTTACAAACAACTACAGGTGTTGGTTGTAAAATATCTGCAACTAATGTTGACTGTGCAAAAAGATATATTGGAAAAATATTAAATCCGCAAATGTTCAAGTGCTGGAAGAACTTAGCAGCCACAGGCTGCTTACCCCCCTTCACAATTACTGAATGGCAGAGAAATATGGTACATAATTATAAAACAATAAAAGGGCACCGAACTATATCTAAGAAGAAAGACCAGCGCCTATGATGAAAGACAACTAACATAGAAACAAAAAGAAAATTGTTGAAAGCATATGTGTGGAGCACAGCACAGTATTCGTATGAGATACGGGCAGTAGGAAAAGCAGACAGAGAAACGGTACCAGTCTTTTGGAATACTGTGCTTCTGATGATGAGGATGATAGCATGGACAGACAAAGTTAGTAACAAATAGGTTATAGAAATAGTAGGGGAACAAGGATATCTGTGATAGATGCAGACTGTGCAAATTTCAGGGAAGTTCAGTTCAGAATAGGAAACAATGAGGATACGCGTCTAACCAGTTCCAGGACTGAAAACCTAATAATGATAAGTTAAGAACCAGCATTAGGTTCGTTCAAATTTATTTCTAACATGTTTTAATTTTGCTAGTACACTAATTTACACGCATCCATAGATTATAGATCAAATTTTATTTATAATGCAATTAAAGCACTTTAAAGGTTGCTTGTCTTATTTGTTGAGGTTTTAATTATTGTAGGTTCGTCTAAATTATATTTTAAAATATGTTGCGATATTTATGTCGCTGCTACACTTTTGTTTTTGGTAATAAGCTCTTTTAAGACTTTTATGGGTCTTGCTTTACCATTTTTTATTCCGGGTAGTGTATTTGTTGCTAGAGAAGTTGAAGTATGCGCTTGAAGGGAAGGATTTTGAGTAGATTATTGTCTAAGGAATACCACGGGCTTAATTATTTGGTGCATCTTGCAGATTGTAGAGTTGATTTTCAAACCGAAAGTGCTGAAGTAATTTCTTCTTTAGAGTCGATTAAAGATATTTTGGCAGACTTTGCGGGAGACCTTTCTAACTCTACATTAAAATTAAAATCTAGAGTAGGTCATCTTTCGAGTAGCCAGACATATAATTTTATTATTTGACAACGGTGGCAAGGTTGCTACATTTCGCAATAGAACTATGATCTTTATTCTCAGTTAGAGCAGTGGATTTATTTGATGAAGCAGATGCATGTACATAAGCTATTGCTCAACATACTCAGGGTTATCCTCGACAAACTGTAATTTTTAGCTTGGCGCGGACGGTTACCTTAATTTCGGCCCTTTATCTATTAGTTCATGATCTGTAAAATTTTCAGGATATGCCAAACATATTCTTTTCTTGACGGGATTCAAGAAATCGCTGTTTCTCGAAAAGCGTCTTTGGTAGATGTTTAACTCAGTTGTTGAGTTGTTTACTTGTGATGTGTTTATTTGGATTCGAAGTATTAAAAACTAATTCAGAAATTAGGATTCTCTCCAGTTAAGTCTTTGAAAAAGAATTTTGTTCCTAACCACCATGAAGATGACATTTGGGACGCCATAAAAACTTGTTATTAGAAGAAGGTTGAGCCAATATTATTGTTAGTAGCCCCTATGATGAATTTATTCAGGAGTTAGCTTCAAGTTCCAACAAAGTGCACTAAAGTTAGAATGATTCAAAAAAATTTACTGTCGGAATATATTTCTCAATTGACATTATCAAATATAGAGAATACTGTTGAATCATCCAAGTTATGTAAAAATTTGGAAAATGCTTTTTTAGTGTGACATTAGCTAGCTGCAGTCAAACTAGTATTTCAGATGTACCCAATTACAACTCCAGTCAATTTTTAAGAAATAATGTTTCAACAAGAAGTGATACTAGATCAGTTCATGTTAAAAATGTAGTTAATGATAAAGTTACAGCCCTTCTTGTTCAAGTTCTCAATCGGGATAATCCTGTAAGTGAAGTTGTTTCTTTACAAAATTTATAGAAAAATATATCTTGAGGATGCTAAAATTGTTTAAAGCACGAGTTTCTTGTTCTAATTGTTCAAGAATGTGTTCTCAGTAAAGTACACGCACAAAATTTTTTAATTTGGTGTATGATTTAAAAATTATTGGTTGTTCAAATAGGTAAGTGGCATGCGAAAGATCTCAAGCTCAATTTTGTTGTGAATGATAATGGAGAGATTAACTCAAACTTTTTTGTTGTGAAGCTTAAGTGATCGAGTTTATTGGTTGAGCACTATTCAAATTTGTTTATCGTGTGTTGATTGAGTTTGTTTGTTGTGTGCTGACCGAATTATTTGTTGTGTGTACTTTTTTTTTGGTTGAGTGTTGTGTAATTTTTTTCGTGATTTATCAAGACTTGTAGTTAAAAAATTTTGTTTTTGATGTGTAATGGCAAGATTAATTTTTTGGGGGTACACTATTGTGAATTTACCTAGGATAATTCACTGTGCTTTTTTTGAGTGTAGATTGTTGTTAATGAAAGTTCACTATGATTTTTGGATTTGATGCGGCCTGAAGTTTTTGTGTTTGAATGTTGGAGTTACTGAAATAGGTGGATTGAACTTTTAGTTAAGAAATGCAGTTTCTACCGTTCTTATAACTAGGTGAGGTTTAAAATTTTTTTATGTGAGAGATACGTATAACGGTGTGGACTTTGTTTGGATCCGTTCAACGGCATTGTATATTTGAAGTTATTGCGTGGGGAGCTACGGAATCAATTAGAAACTTATATAATGAAGATTTTAGAGAAGTGATTTCTCTATCGAATAATTCAGGTTATTGTGTGAGGTATTTTGAAGTTATCAAAAAGTTATTAAGACGTACTTTACCTTGGGCTTAATAAAACATAACGAAGTGGGTATTGGATCTTCTATGGACTTGAATTCTTTTATCGAGAAAGTTTTCTGCTGAGTTTTGTCTGAAAGCGAGAAAGAAATAATAGATGTCATAATAGAAATGATTTTGGCATCATATGGTGTTCCGGTATTGATGTTTTGAATTTTGGGAGCTGTTACTGGTAAAATGAGCGTTATGTTTATAAATTTTGATTTGCCCTGAAAAAACGGGGATCTCGTTTCAATATAAGAGTCGTCGACTAACTATAGTGGTGCGGCAGTGGGTTCATATGAAAGAAATTTTAAAAATAGTAAAAATAAAGAAACAAAAAGAATGAAATAGCTGAAATACAAAATCACTTACCATAAAAACCTTTTTTTCTTATCATAATTAAGGGACGCTAAACTGTCTGTCACAGTAATCCCTTCAATATCATCCCTACACGAAAGACGGTTATTCCGCATAGGTCTCTCTTGCTTAGATTTCCTACACTTATCAGATTGTACGTCACCGTTCTTTCAAATATCTTAAAACACTTATTAAAATTTTAATCAAATTAAATAAAATTTAATATTAAATTGTCTTCCATATACGATTGCATTACTGGGGTAGCTGAATATAGTTCGCAAATGTGTCAGTTTATTTAGTTTTTAAACAAATTTAAATAAAATTTAACCTAAACTTAAGTTCTATTAACATTAAGTATTTTAATTAATAAATATATACTTTTTTTAAAAGAAAAACTTAAATTTCTTAATGTTGCTTTGGACAGGTATTGCTAAAGGAAATCCTAAAAAGACTTGAAATCTAACGCATCAGTGATCCTATCTTCATTATAAATTTTCCTGTTTTCCATACTAAATTATATGACACATAAAAATCCCAATTTCGTTAAACAAAATAATCACTTTTATGCCCGATTGACGTCCTGTGTCACAAAATACGAACCATGCTTACACTAAAAATTCACATATACATAAAAAGATACATTAGACACAAAAGCTTATGATTATTCAAAGTTTCATTCACCTGTTATAAGATTAGAAAGCACTAGCTTTCCAATGTTTCAGTATTTCTATTTTTTCTTTTAAGCGACAGCTTCCTTGACCAAGCACCATGCAAAATTCTAAACTAATGAAGGAGTGAACTCTCTAAAGTTCAACCCCATTAACGGGTCATAACGACGATAATTTTAAACACATGTGAATTAAAAGTATCTTGCACGTACAATCGTTAAATTCAAAAATTAGTCGTATCCCGCGTTTGTTGTCTCTGCGGGATCATCTATAGTAATTTTTTCTTGAAGTAGTGTTTCGTTCAACTTTCTACAATACGCTCATATTACTACATTTTTAAGTTCTAAACTAATTTTTCTAAATTTTAGTTTCCAAGCTATACTTTTCAAAACCTTCCGCCACAACGTCCCGCTTCCACGCGAGTCTACCGCTGTATTACGACTCAAATGATTAATTTGTAACATGTACTTATTATCGGTTTGCGAATAACTATTTCTCTTTTTTATCGAATGTAATTATTGTCACTTAATTTCTTTTACTTCTTATGTTTAGGGTTTTTGTCATGGTACATTCTTCCCATTGGGTTTATGGAATAAATAAGTTGATTTGGTTAGGTTAGTGTTCGTGTTTCTTTCTGTTTTCAGTAATATAAAATGAATACAATATAACATTTTACATTGTATGGTATGCTTTTATTAAATTATCTGCAATCTTATATTCGAAAATTTCACATATTTAGCGTCTGGGTTTTTAAAATTATATGGCGACGCTTTAACATTGATTCCAATTTATTTAACTAAGATTTATAAAAAGCTCCCCTATATTTGAGATACATACTAATGAATTCGCCATCATTTGCTTCATAGTTATAAAGCTTTCTTAAAATAACATAATTCCGCTATAAAAATTTACTGAAATAAAACTTTGTTTACCCCTTTTGTTGATAAAAATAATTAGTGAACCTAAATTTTCCTCAGATATGCATTTTAAGGAAATAAAACGAAGCTTTGCGGCTTTTAAGTTTACGATTTTGATAGAACCACCATTAAAATGTATTGCTTACTGAACACTACTATATATGGAGTCAGAATGCACAAGGTTTATCACTATTGTCCGTTTTAGATTAATTTTTCTTTTTTTTATTCGGTTTCTGTTTACCGTAACATCCACGCGTTATAAGTGGTTCCCGTATTTGACTATATTTTTGGTGTTGTTAAGAAATTTTATTTGCTTTTTAACTAAATAAGCGGTGTTCTGTAATTTTCTTTTATTTTTGCAGACCTATACCTTCAAATAATTTTTTGTTTCTTTTTTATGCAAACCTTCACCAGTGTAACCGTGTTAGGACTGAAGATTGTTTGACTTTACCGATTTTGACCTAATTTCGATTGTGACTTAATTTACCTTGTTCTCTTTGAGCGTTTGGTACGCGTGGTTACCGAGTCACTTCCTTGTCTATTTTACGTTATGTTTATGTGTGGGCGATTTCTTTACTTTCATATTTTCATGTTATTATTTTTTGTATCTTTTATCTGATTGCCGTTAGAGTAATGATTGTCTGTGAGTACGTTTCTTTACTTTCTTTATTTTTTAGAAACCGTTATAAGAAACTTGTAACGTTCCGTTGTATTTATTTAACTCTTAGTTCAATTTGTATCGAAATATTTTGAGACAGTCCCTGAATTCTCATAGTAATTTAATTTTAGGTCGTATACGCTGTTATCGGACATGTGTACTACGCGCACCCCTCCATTGTTTAGAAAGATTCTTACGAGGACTAGAAAACTTCCTCGCGATTTGGAATGTAGTTTTGCCTTTTAGACCGATGAGTCTAAACTAATTTCTTTAAGATTTATTTACTTTGGAATGAGGCTGCGTAGCATAATTATCTTTCAATCACCTGTTGTTTGTTTAAAACTTTCGAATAATATTATATCCTTGAACTATTTGAATACAAAAGCAAAGGAAACCTATTTGGAATAACAGTTTTCCGTGTAGGGAAATATAAAAGGGATGGCAAAGACAAAACGGTTTGACGACCCTTATTATGACAAGTAAAGTTTTTTAAGATAAGTGGCCATTGTAAGGTAGTTTTTGTAATTTAACTATTCCACTTTAGATTTTTGTATTCGTTCTCTCATGGGAGCTCACTCCCGGACCACTGTAGTTGGTTGGTCGGTACACCTTTCAATCTGTTACGTATACCTGTCTCTACAGGGCAATCTAAATTATTAAGGTAGTGTCCATTTTTACCCGTAATAAGCCTTCAGCAAGTTAAAATTTAGTTTTGCAATTTCTTTTTCATGTAAATAAAAATTTATTTTTCTTGTTAAGAATATAGAGTACATTAAATTTACGATTTCTAACTTAATTCTATTAACCGTTGGGTTATCCATGAATTTAAAGAAACCTACATATACCTTCAAGTTTGGAAGTTTTTCCACAGACAATTACAGTAGGAGGAGATTGACAGTTCTGGAACCACATTTCCACCAGCATCCATATTTCCACACACATCTGGACCAAATAGTTTTCTTCGACTAGCTATTGCATCTTTCGAGATAAACCTCTCTTGTTTGGTATCAATTAATATTAGATTTTTCTCAGCTACCCGAATTTCTAGGAATTTTTTAGATAGCATCATTCCCCAGGGGGCTACCCTCATTTTAAGATTTTTGGCTGGTAGCGATTTCTAACCGTACTTATAAATTTTTTTAGTCATGCAATACATCAAATTAGTCTAGAATTTTATGCAGAATCCGAATCTGCAAACAGATTTAACATTGGACCACCCCCTGCAAATTTACACTTTTAAAGTCCTAAACCTCTAAATTTTGCTCTCTGCTCTATAAGCAAACCTAACAAATAGTTTTCTTCGACTAGGCACTGCATCTTTCGAGATAAACCTATCTTGTTTGGTATCAAATAATATTGAAATTTTTTCAACTACCCAAATCTCTTTAAATTTTTTAGATAGCATCATCCCCCAGGGAGCTACCCTCATATGAAGATTTTTTACCGGTAGCAATTTCTAACCTTCCTTATAAATTGTCTTAACTATGCGACACATCAAATTAGTCTAGAATTTTATGTAGAATTCGATTCTGCAAATAGATTTAAAATCCGACCACCGCTTACAAAGTTACACTTTTAAAGGCTCCCAAACCTCTAAATGTTTTTGCTCATCTATGACATATGCTTTCACCAACTACTTAGAGGTATTAACACAAAGAAATTGAGCACACAAAAGTTTAATAATTTATTTAATCCGATTTACAGTTTAATAAACTAATAGAATACAATTTTTACAAAGTATAACATTATTTTCTTTGTGTAGTCGAATCCATGCAGTTGAAAGTAACCTGCAACAAAGAAAGAGATTAATGAGTTGTTTAAAAAGAGAGGAAACGTGTTTTCGGTCAATAAGACATATTGTCGTTAATGTAACAATATGTTTTACCGTCCAGCGAGACCACGTGGAAGTAAACACATGTCGCCGGGAGCGAAGGAATTATTAAGGATGGGGGTCGTAGATATGTCTTATAACTAACTTACATACTACTATATATACACAATAAAATATATACAAAAATAAACAACTATCTTATATCTTTATGCCCCCATGCATATGTTGATGTGCTGTTTGGGATGACAGAACGTTTGTCAACATCACCCGACAAACTAACCTTATTAATTAGCTGAGTATACAGCTGATGCTTAATACTACGAATGCATACCATCGTATGCAAGAGGGCATCATCATTGTTGACCCCCCACCCTAAAACTGTCTACACCAATACCAGACACTACATTACGGTTGACTCCTTTTTAATTTTTTTCACTATGTCATTTTCACTAATATTGCAGTAGGACTTAGCCCTACTACCCACAAACTCTAAAACTATATTACCGTTACACTCGTCTTTAAATTTCCCAAGCACTTTCTTATTAACTAAAAGAATATTGTACTTATTGTTTGGGGGGTAATCACTTGTATCAAAATGGTCAATATTTGCACTGATATCGCCGTATAAGTTTTCAGTTTGCACACTGTACACTAAGGAGTCAGTATCCGTATAAAGGAGTGAGAGTCTGGGACCATACAAATGTTTCATGGTTCCATAATGAAAATCGTACATAAAAGTCTTTGACAAATCTAAAATTGAAAATTCTGCATAAATTGGTTTATTGTAAGTAACCTTAACACGGTCCATTTGTATGATCGCCAAATCCTCTCCTAAAATCATACAACTATTAAAGTTTGGCTTTGCGATTAAGTTACTCGCACACAGTTTATTACAATCGCGTTCCCAACGTACAACAATTTTGACATCAACCCGCTTATCAATATTCTCCATCGTCTTACCAAAAATAGCATTATTCATGAGCTTGTAGAAATTTTTTTCAAATGCATTATTGGCAGACATACGTAGACGGGTGTTAAGATCGATGTAGGTTTTAAGCCAGGCTGATTGATCAAATTCCAGCACGCGGTGTATAGCAGCTAGTTTAAGCCCATAACGTAACTTCGGAGTCTTCGATCTTGGAGTAGGCGGAATCATCGTCTCGGGGCAGAAAGGCAAGTCATTGTGAGCATGGTGAAGATCTTCCGGGTATTCTAAATCAACCTCCAGTATGTACCCTTTGTCTGCCGTTGAAGCTATGTTTAATATTTCTTTATGAAGCTTTTTAATTTTATCTTCCGCCAACCACCTAAACCCACTTATAGGTAAATATTGGCTCACAGCCCACTCGTACAAATTGTTGGCGTCGAGATAGTTAGGTATTTAGAAGATTTCTCGGGGTTATAATTTTTCATGTACTTGTTGTTTGCTTTGGAGTGTCGTCCACTGCACTGGGTTAAACCACCACGAATACCTTTCTTGACGAAATGATGCATTTCTACATCCGTCAACAGATCCAGTTTTACGCCGGTGTGCTTTAACATGGCGTCCCAGCTTAAACTTGGGGCTGCTAGATATTGACAAGGATCCAAATCATAAGTTTTGATGCAAATATCTCTAAAGTTTTCAAAGACGTAGGCGAGAAGCAACACATCAGTTTTTAAGTATAGATCACTATACTCGCCAAGACTCTGAATACTGAACGTTCTCCAAACTTGTTGGGCATGTCCATAGTCCTCGTATGTGATATCTGCGGATGTCAAGTCGTTGAAGAAGGCTTCTTTCGGTGGTAAAGTGGTGTCATTTAACATAAATATGTTGGTGATATATTTATACGGAAACACTCCTTTCCTAGTCAATAATCCAAAGTGTTCATCATCAGGAAAACATTTTTTCATCTCCATAAATTGTTGAGGGTTCAAATTTTTCACCAATTTATCCAATCCAGACGCCATGAAACGCAGGGAATCGATGAATCGCAGCTGCACTGCAGAATTGATGGATTCATCATCATCATCATCTTCTACGTCTGGTTCATCATCAGACAGTCTCACATGCTTTGTGAAAGAAATGAATCTTTCCTTGTTATTTGGGATCACTGAGACTTGCTCCTTATCACAACCTAGCTCCTTAACGATAAAGTGACTGTTGTATCCGCTAAGATTGTGGAACACAACTGGGATAAACCGAGGTACTTTGTATTTTAAATTGCACTGGGTATGTGCCGCAAAGTGAAATTTCTCCGTAAGATGGCAGTGATCCCTTACTCGATTATCTCCCAATGGTTTCTTGCAGATGCCACAATCATCTACCATATAATACAATAGCTCGTCTAAAGGTTCCAACGCTGTCATGGATACATTAGTTTTAAGGATTTTACCCAATCTGCAGGCTTCTTCCTTCAACTTCTGCATAAAGACTTTTGCAGCTTCTGGTCTTCTGCATAATTCAAATTTGTTAAACGAGTCATCGTATGAACATTTGATATAGTATGCAAAACTATATGGTTCGTGCTCTTGGATGTTATTGGTGAACGAAGAATATGTATTTGGAGTAGCAGTACTAATAAGTTTTAAAATGCTCTCAAAATCAGCGTATATAACAAAGAAAACTCTCATTTGTTTGTGGATATTAACAAATTCCAGCACACATTTAGCTGCAGTTGGCATTGTAGTCACAGCGTGGTTGCGGTCTTGTTCCGCGTGTTTCCGTAGCTCCTCTTCAGAACGAAAGTATATCAGGTATCCATCACACAAGAATTTGTGTCCATCGTGAGCAGACAATTGTGTTCCAACCAATCGATTCAAACCTTTTATTAAACAAAAGTGTTCCTTTTTGCCTTCTTGGATATGTAAGAGGTTTACCAGCCATGTCCTCTTTCTTTGCGTGAAATGCAAAGGCCCCACAATCAACTTCCTTTCTACGCCAAACACGTTGACGCTGACGTCGTTTTGCTCCTCGAACCGGGGTATATTCTTAAATTCCATAGGGAAATTGATGTCATTCAAGTTTAATACTACTGAGTAGTGCGGATAACTAGACACTCTGTGAGGGTTGAAATCGGCGGGATGCAATGCAGCCACAACACACCACGCAAAACATGCGTCGTCATTGTTCTGTATATTAATAACAGCAGCCTGGTCACGAACCCATTTGGGTAGCACGATGTATGAGGATCCGTGCAAAGAGTTGTACTTGTTTACATTCACTTCCAAGTACAACGCCTGTTGTGGCGTCCATCCTAAAATTTAAGAGTTAAAACTAGTCAATAATTTTTCAAAACTCACCAGAGTCCCGTTCTTGAAATTCCTCTGACTTAGCCGACATCGTCTCCACAAAGGAGTTGTAGACCTCTCCTAGGTTACTAGAGAAGGTGATAACCATGTTTCGCGTGTTGAAGGATTTCACGTCTTCAACACCCTCTGACACACCCATCTTGGTGTAGCCACCAAATAACTCGCAATTAATCTTGAGAGAGGTGCGTATAGCCAGTTGTTCATCAATTAAGGCGCTGAACCGTTCCCGTTGATCTCGCAAAAATTCCAATATATCTAGAAATAATAGCGTTAATCACTAATTCAAATAGTTTTTTAAAACATGCCACTAGTGTTAGTATTTTTAATTCTGTATGTAGCGATTCTATTTCAAGACGCCGTAGTAGGGTAGCTAAGCCGCTTTGGCAACAGAGATCCACAGCAAGATATGTATACGCCGATTCAAGAACAATATGAACCGCTAAGCCGCTTTGGGAAACAAAACGTGCAGCAAGATATGTATACGCCGCTTTGAGAACAAAATTGTCTTTGTGTGTAAATTTGTTGCGTCGGGGGGTCGTTAAGTCTTTGGGGTGTGCGTTCGGTGGGGTCGTTAGATTTTTGTCGTGGGGTGGTGCGCGTGCGCTGGGGTGGAGATATTTTCTTAAGAAATTTTTTAGCAGCGTTTCCGACGTTAAATATTAAATATTAAATTTTAAAAAAATGTTGTGTGTGTAGAAAATGGAGTTCACGTGTTGGTTCGTATTTTTCTGGGTAGGTTAAGCTAAAAATTAAAACGCCGCGGTGAAGAATTTTTTTAATATTAGGCAAACGCGTGCAAGTGGTAAAGAGTGTTTTAGCTCTCCTCATAAGCTGCGTTTTGTACGAAGTAGAAAATAAAATTAAGAAAATATACAAAATGTTATATGATGGAGGTCAAATTTTTAAACGTCTGCAGGTAAAATCTTGTAAAAAAGAAGTCGTTCACTTTTCGCATTTTCAATGTCACGATAAAATACTAAGAATTTGCATGCAGTCGAATATAACAACGTGTTTGGAATTATAAATCTCTGGTAATATATGTAAATCACGTCGACATTCGACTTTTAATATAATGTATTTAATTAACATAAGGTGTGTGTGTGTTTGCAAAAACATGTCAAGACAGGTATGCCGTATATTTCCTTATTGGTATGCAAATTATACCACCTTGCATCACGATTTATTTGACTTTTAAATAAAAAATTAATTTAATCTTATATCAAGGATGTCTTGCTTACATTTTAGCAATTTGAATATATTTAAATATTTAAATGTAATTATACATTTAATTTATGTGGCAATAAAAATTCTTTTACTTTTAGCGGTTTGGTGATTGAATGTAGATGACGCATTAGACATTGTATATATATATAACTCGTTTAATTTCACCATTATTTGAACCTGCGTTTTTGAAGTGCTCAGTATACGTGCAGCGTTAGTATAAAAAGTAAGTTACATTTTTCTTTATTTTGTAAAAAGAATATTTTACTTTATAATATTTGCAAGTTTGTAACAGCATTGCTGTTGTTTGTAGATGGATCAAGTAATACAAAACAATAATAAACAGTCCGTTGTAGGCCCTAGAAAAGAGGCAAAGAGGTTAGCCGAATTGCCACTAAACGTTCCACAAAGAATTTACAGAGCAAGAATAGTGCATTCCAAATATGGTGATTGTGTTCTAATTGAGTTAGCGGACAATATTTCATTTCTACCACAACGCAACACGGAATTGTGGAGAAAAAACATTGAGGAATTGGGTTCTGGAAAATACGCAATAACCATATTAGAACTAATAGATATTAAAAGACCCAATCATCTTGTTTCCTACAGAATAGAACACATTTAGAAAAACAAAAAAATAATTGGTATGTTTTTATAATTATTGCTAGTTTTGAATAATGACTGAACATATTAATACTTTAAGTAGCGAAATTGTTTTTAAAGTTAATAACGCATGCAATATTTTATTTAAAAAGTATACAATTAAAGAAGCTGAAATTTTGTTAAAATATATCAAACGATACTTAAGGTTATTTGTAAAGGCGGTTAGACATGGCGACTTAAATTTTGGTCAGTTAAGGCAAATTCAAACCAATATGGGATTGTTAAAAAGCATCCAACCATCAATTAAAAATTTTCATGTAGGAAGCGGCATTCAATCTGTTTCACAACCATCACTTTTGGGAGTCAAATGGATTGATTTGGTTTCCGCTTTTGCACGAAGAATTAGAACAGGCGTTATAATAAACATGCATCATAAGGATTTAATGGCATTTTTTAAAGATTGCTTTAAGGTAATTAAAATTAAAATAAAAAATAGTTTAAAAAAATTAAATTTAATAAAAATTAATATTACACTTTGTGGAGAATTTGTTAAAACATCTAATATTGATGAAAATAATGTAACGGATTTTAAACATTTTAATACGAAAAATGTGGCGATTGACGTAGGAACGGATTTAACATCATGGTTTCGTGATGATGTGGTTGATAAACTAAGAACAAAACTATCGGAGTTTCAGGAATCAAAATCAGGCTGGGCTTTGAAAAAAATTGTATCGATGGAAGTTAATATTAATAAATACGAAATGGGCAATAGACGTGTTTCATCTTTTATTCCGCTTCCAAAGCAAATTTCAAATAAATATGCATGCATCAACGTGAAAAATTCAGATGAGTGTTGCTTTTTTTGGGCAATTGTTTCAGCATTATTTCCTCTAAAATAAGAAGTAATCTCACATCCTCATATCCACACTACAGATTAGTTTTGAATGTTGAAGGATTGGAAATGCCGATGTCGATTAAAAATATTTCAAAATTTGAAAATATGAATAAAATTTCCATAAATGTATACAGTTTAGAATTAAATTGCGCTAAAGAAAAATCGTTCTATAGTGTGGTGCCAACAAGGCTTACTATGCAGAAAGCTGAGAAGCATGTAAATTTACTCATAATTCAAAATCAATATTTTCCAAACGTAAACAATTATAATACTCCAAGTGAGGATTTTGAAAATGTTGAAATAAAATACCATTATGTTTGGATAAAAAGTTTATCGCGGCTTATTGGCAGTCAACTAAATAAACATAAACATAAAAAATATATTTGCGATCGTTGTCTGAATTACTTTAACACCTTCGATAAAATAAATGATCACTCTAAATATTGCGAAAAAGTAAATATCTGTAGAATTTCATATCCTAGGCATCGTCATGTTGAATTTAAGAATTATGTTTATAAGCAAAAAGTACCTTTTATAATTTTATCCGATTTTGAGACTATTTTAAAACCTGTTAAAAATCATAGTTATCAAAATATTCCAAGCACTTTAAAGTATCAACATCATAAAGCTTTTAGTGCTGGTTATTATTTAAAATGTGACTATGATGAATCGTTATCATTTTTTAAAAATTATTTGGGGGAAGATTGTATAGATTGGTTTGCAAACGAAATGGTGGAAGTTGCAAAATTTGTTCGAAGTAAATTCAAACATATTGAACCAATGATTGAACCTCATAATAACATTATTGCAACACATTGCTCTATATGTGAAAATGCATTTTCTGAAAACGCTATCATCGTTAGAGACCACTGCCACTTTACTGGCAACTTCAGAGGTTTTACACACCAACATTGTAACCTCAACTTTAGAAATAGGTTTGTTGTACCGGTTGTGTTTCATAATATGAGTGGATACGATTCCCATTTCATGATACGAGAATTATCAAAAAAGGGTAATATTAGTTTATTGCCATTAAACAAAGAGAAATACATTTCATTTACTCTGAACGATCTAGATGCTGATGATGATGGTGATGCTAAGATAAAGTTTCGTTTCATTGATTCTTTGAGATTTTTAAATTCATCTTTAGACAGTTTAGTGGCCACATTGCAACCTTCAGATTTCAAATATTTATCGAAAGAATTTTCAAATGTCTGTTCAAATAAATTGAACTTATTAACAAGAAAAGGTGTATTTCCATACGAGTACATTGATTCAATGTCTAAACTAAATGAATTTGAACTTCCAAAAATTGAAAACTTCTATAGCATGTTGACTGGTGAACATGTCACTGAGGATATGTATAACCATGCTCTAAAAGTTTGGAATGCATTTCAAATAAAAACATTTCGGAGTATGCCTTACTTTATATGAAAACCGATATAATGTTGTTAACGTGTGTTTTGAACAATTTCGCGAAAAGTCGTTTGCCACATATGGGCTCGATCCTGCTTGGTACTTCACCTTACCAGGGTATGCTTGGGATTGCATGCTTAAGCATACAAAATATAAGTTAGAGTTGCTTATGGACATTGATAAAATTATGTTTATTGAAAACGCTATTAGAGGTGGTATTAGTCAGGTGAGCAACCGATATTCCGAAGCTAACAATAGATACATGCATAATTATGATGCATCTAAACAATCCAAATATCTTCTATATTTGGATGCTAACAATCTTTACGGGTGGGCAATGTCGCAAGCATTACCATACGGAGACTTTGAATGGGTTGACATTAATCTCGATATTATTTCAATTCCAGATGATGCTCCAGATGGATATATTTTGGAGGTCGATTTGGAGTATCCTGAATATTTACATGATTTACACCGCGATATGCCGTTTTGTGCAGAACATCAGATCCTCCAGGATCAAAATTGCCTAAATTAATGACCACCTTATCCAATAAAACTAAGTACATTTTACATTACAGGAATCTTAAACAGGCGTTGTTAAACGGACTTAAATTGACAAAAATCCATCGAGTTCTAAAATTTAAACAAAGTTGTTGGTTAAAACCCTATATTGATTTGAATACTGAGCTTCGGAAACTTGCAAAGAATGAGTTCGAGAAAAATTTATTCAAATTAATGAACAATGCGGTATTTGGAAAAACAATGGAAAATATTCGAAAGCACCGTGTTGTAAAGCTAGTTAAACGTTGGGAGGGCCGTTATGGAGCGAAAAATTGGATGGCAAGCCCCATGTTTCATAGTTACACAACAGAGCGATACAATCGTGTAGTTGTACATTCTTGGGAAAAATTAAGTACTATCACAGCTTCTACTGAGAGTTATTCATGTTGCAAGGAATGTATGAGAGGTGTTAAGGGTGTAATTAAAAATACAAAATTTATGGTATTTGAAGATGCTTGTATAGTACCAGATCTTATATGGAACATGAGTTATTGGTGTTGCAGATGTGAAAGAATGCCTTTATTTCAAGTAATCGATGAGTCAGAATATTATACTCATATTGATTATATTACACAAGTTTAAATGTTGTATAATGAATTGCGGTTGTTGTATATGTAATAATAGAAATAAAAAATGTTTTTCTCAATTTGTATATTATTGAACTGAATAAACTATTTTAAATCATTCAAATCGAATAAAATTCTATCATAATAGTAAAAGATGCATTGCTTTAGACCAATACACAAACTGCATAAACTGCATAAATTATTAAAAGTCTCCAAAGTCTGAAACATGCAATATTCATCATTATTAGAATAATTTTTCACTAAATCTAAAACATTTCTATAGTATGCATAAAAGTTCATTTCTTTTAAGAGGTTTACTTGATCAACCACTATACATTGATTTGCTTCCAAAATCTGAACTACATCATTTTCACAAAGCATATATTCAACATCATGTTTAGTAAGTTTTAAAACTTTTCATCATTGTATACGACTTGTTGTAACTTGCACGTGTCAATGATTGAATCATCGTCATTACCATTGCCATCCAATGGTTGTTGCATAGTAAAGAAGTTAACTTTGTTATTAAGCAATTCCATAAGGTGATTCCACTCAACATCGCTTAAACTAATTTTATTGTTACCATCATCATTTAAGTAGCTATGTCGATTTAAATCAATTGCAGGTGTAAACTGTCGAGCTGGAGATAAACCTACTTTGATGTTATAGTATGAGAGTGGAAATGTGGTTTGTAGCAGTAAATAATTTTCACTTTTGCTAGCATGTTCAACTTTATCTAGATATTGATTGATTGCAGCATCATAATCAACATCTTCGGATGATGATGATACATCAAAATCATAATAATCACTTTCAACACTACTTTCTTCAACCATGATTGCAAAGACCTTTTGCGATACTGAAATCACGCGAGAAAAATGTTCATTATATTTTTTGCGAAACCGCCACTTCCCCCGCCATTACAAATTGGATTTTTTTATCCATGAATTGTGAGAATTATCAAACCTAACCATTTTACAAATAGACGATCTCCTTTTTGGCGTAACACTTTTTCAACAAGAAAAACATCAGGATGTGAGGTTTTCTGCAATTCTTCTGCATAAAATTGCCCCAAAATCGGTTCACCTTTAGAATCTTGAAGTAGATAGGTAGCAGGATTGCCAACTACTATTTTAACAATTTTAAAGATTTCTGTGGAATAATTTGGCATGTAACCTTTAGGAAAATCAGACTTATATTTCGAAATTCGAACATGGTCGCCAACTTTAAATTTTATCACCCCATTACTTTCAAGGCATTAAACTGTGGTAAATATGTGAATTCGGTGACATCTTTAGGCTTCATTTTAATTTTCGAATGTTTTTTGTTATTATACTGTTGAGTAATATTAGGTAATGCATCCAACCATTTACATTTACGTCTAAGGCTAAATTGTTTGAATAATTCATTCTTTAACGTTCTAATTACTCGTATAACTATGGCAGCTTTTTTTGTACTGAATGTAGAGTAATGATTAATGTTATGCATCTTCATTAATTTTTCATATCTGCTGTTGTAAAATTTTTTACCATTATCGGTTTGTAAATTATCAGGCACACTACCTTCGTTAAAAATGGATGTCATTGCCCGGCAAACATCAATTGCATTTTTTGATTTTAAAGGACGTGTCCATAGATATTTTGAATAACAATCTATCACCACCAACACATACTTATAATTGGCATTTTCCTTAAAATATTGATCAAATTCGATAAAGTCGGCTTGCCAGAGATCGTCTCTGTGTTTAATAATGGTACGTTTTCTAGGAAAAATTTTTCTGGCTGCTTTATACAATTCTTCAACAACGGTAAGCTTTGACATTATATGGAAAGTGCACAATACTGGGTAATTATTATTTTTCTCTTGATGTGCAATCGACAGTCGGAACCGTTGACATCAATAATAATACTAACGATTGGAACCTTGCAACGTTGGAGATGACAAAGCTGGTGTTGTAGTTAGTGAGATTGACGAGGTTATAGAGGTTGATGCTGGTGAAGTTGTTATTGTCGAGATCGGTGATGTTGTTGAAGTTGATGTTGTTTGCACATTACACTTTTCCTCAATTGTATTCAGCAGCTGTTTGTGTAAATTACTAATACAGGTATCCACGTATCGCTTATTGGCAGCATCATAATCAGCTTGTGGTTCTATAACATTAGAAAGTTTTTTGTATTGCATATCATATTGATCATCAAATGTATAATGAAGCCGATATTTTGTGGATGAATGTGTACCAAACTTATCGATACTCATCTTTCAAAATGCTATTATGCAATGATCTCTTCTTCTCTGAGCTCTTCTTCAATACTAATTATTTCATTATTGTGACCAGTATGACCTGCCGATTTTGATGCGTGTAACAATCTAAGTCGCTCAACTAGTTCGTGAGGTGTGTTCCAGTACACATACTCCTTTGTTTTAGCGTTGACTTCTTTCAACAGACCATATCCTACTGGTGCATCTAGTATTGGTTTAATAATTTTGATGTACTTATACGATCTGGAGCCAATAATTTTGTTTTGAGGATCATAGTTCCGTTTAAGAGCGTTAGTAGCTTCTAAAATCTTTCTGTACTCCTTTTGATCATTCTTGGTATACTTTTCAGGTTTTTAAGTATTAAAGTTCATATAATCCTGGAGTGCCTTTATAAGTTTTACCATTTATAACTAAATCAGCTGATTTAGGTGTTATGGTAACTAAAGCATTTCCCATACTCCAGTGATCTGTACTAGCATCGTATCGAAGGGCACTATGACCATAATCGATTTCATCTTCTGAATTTTGAATGATTAGTTCTATATATTTTCTAGGTAAAGGATGCTCATATCGCTCTAGAAATTCACCAGTAACAACATGATCATCATCATCATCATCCTTTACTTCAACTTTAGGCAAAATGCCAAGAGCAGCAACATCAGCAGAACTATTTGCAACTGCCAACTTTGATTTCAATTTATGGTTAACAGATGCATATTTTTTTGTTTTAGCAATCTGCAGTAATGGTTCAATTATTGGTTTATATGCTGTTTCAACCATTCGTTGAGTATCAAGTTCACCCCTCTTAAGAGCTTTAAGTTTACGATTAATTGAACGTCTAGTTTTCGTTAATCTTTCTTTAATCGTTCTATCAGTGACATCCATCTTGTTGGCTTGCAGAGTAAAAACTGAGCTGCAGTAAAGCGGTTATAGAAAGTTTATATTGTTATATAACAATCAAATCCCTTTCGATATCGTCCATAATTAAAGTCTTTTGCAATGCATAGAAAATCATATTTTTCCAGCCAACATCGCGAGCACATTAATTTAAAATGATCAAAAGTCATATCTGTACCAACATGTTCATCATATATGTGTTTTAAATTTAAATGATCTTGTTTAAATAGGACAACTATGTTAACATTATCACGTATTAATTGTTTTGGTACTTTAGAATACGTTTGACACAGATAAAATGAATCTACACCCGAATGTCGACCCCTGCTGAAATATTCGCGAATTATATCCTGATTTAAGCATGAAATATCGTCAAATATCATTATCGTATTTTTACTGATTGCTTCTGGAGGGGTGACATTCTCTTTATCGCTATAGGCGTAGTACTTAATGCCCTTTATAGATTTAAAAAGTTGCTCTAAATATTTGTATTTAGCTTGTTCCAATGATTTGGAATACACGCACACATTTTCAAACCTTAATCCGTGTGGTGCCTCCAATAAACTAATCATTACATTGGTCTTTTCACATCCTGATGGTCCGCATATTATCGCCCTGATTGATGTTGGAAATAAAGGTCCATGCTTTCCCACAACTTCAGATTTTAAAAAATTATGATCATCTATACTTAATTGTTGAGGCTGCCGTATAAACTTCATATTAAGTCGAATGTTTTAATAATACTAATCAGTTGATGGCTAAACGTTGTAAAGGAAGGGGTGTTCTAAACACCTTGATAAACAAATTACCGGTAGAGCTTCATGTACCGGGATACCAATTTTGTGGACCAGGCACCAAGTTACAAGAACGATTAGTACGAGGTGATTCCGGCATTAACGATCTAGATAGATTGTGTCGCGATCACGATATTGCTTATGCTCAAAACCCTGACGACTTGACCGCACGACACAGAGCTGATAAAGTTCTAGCAGAAGGCGCTTGGAACCGAGTGAAATCGAACAACGCTCAGTTTGAGAGAAAGCTGCCGCTTGGGCCGTAACCAATGCAATGAAAATTAAAACCAAACTGGGTATGGGGTTACATCAAGAAGGATAAAGAGGAAAAAAAGAGACAGTGTTGTTCATTTAAAGGGGCATATTGACACCAATTAGAACTGCTGTAAAGCATATTGTCAAAGATTCAAATGTGAAGAAATTTATCAATATGAGTTTACTTGCTGCAAGAAAAGCAGTTAAAACCGCAGGTGGAAAAGGAGAGTGCGATTTCCTCGAATTATTCCCATACCTAAAGCGGGAGGCTTTCTTCCATTTCTAGTGCCACTATTTGCAGGTCTTTCAGCTGCAGGAGCACTAGCTGGCGGTGTTGCAGGGTCGCTAAAGCTGTCAACGATGCTTCGGCAGCTAAGAAACAATTGGAGGAAAATCGACGTCATAATGTCACCTTAGAGGATATAGCTTTAGGTAAAAAGGTGAAGGGTTATATCTTTCATCGCGCAATAAAAAGGATTTGCCTTATACTTAAAACCCAATCGAAAAACTTGTAAACTTGCCACGTAGAGCACTATTTGATTAAGATCTAAAGAAATATGCTAAAGGTTTACCTTTCATTAGAGGAGTATTTATGCGTGATGCACTGCCAGCAAAGCCTCATGTTAACGAATCTGCTATTGTAAACTTGGATGACAACGTTGGAAATGGAACGCACTGGGTTGCATACAAAAAACGTGGCAAGAAAGTTATTTACTATGATAGTTTTGGAGATTTAACACCACCGCTTGAAATAGTGAGATACTTAAGAGACTGTAATCTTACTTATAATTACAATCGGGAGCAAAATTTTAATACCTCAATATGTGGGCATTTATGTTTGAACTTCTTATACAATAAATAATTTTATGGTATATAGTTGTTTGATTTTAAATTTAATGGTAGTCATGACACAAACGTTTACGTTGACAGGTGTGGGAAACGTGCTTTCTGCCAACTATTTCCCCCCTATTGAACTTGATTCAGAATATAAATATGGGTTAGGTTTGGTGGGGTTTTACGGATGCAACTCTATACGCAATATTCATGCAGGTAATAACAAGTTTTATTATTTGGATGATAAAAAGGATAATAATAATAATGTTATTTATAACGATGATGATAATAATGCTAAAATAAAATGATTACAATCCCACCTGGAGCATATGAAATTTCTGAACTTGGAAAATATATAAACAATGCAATAGATAGCCCCCCAAGTAGTGCATTGAAGTTTATTCTAAAGGCTAACAATAACACATTGCAATGCGAAATGAAATCCATGTACACAGTGATTTTTAAACGCAATGATGCTATTGGGCAAATGCTTGGGTTCACTCCTGGCACATATCAGGCAAATAAAAATCATTTCTTTCAACAATCAGTACAAATATTTGATGCGACCAATATACATGTGGAGTGTAATCTTACTGGTGGAGCGTATAGGAATAGCGAGCAGTCACATACAATTTTTGAATTTGATGTACACGTAGAGCCTGGATATAAATTAATTAAAGAACCTGTATCCATCACATACTTGCCTGTGATCGTTCAACAAATAGATAACATTACGCTACGGTTGGTCAATCAAGAGGGTAAATTGGTGGACTTTGGTGCAGAGAAAGTATCTATTAGATTAGAACTTAAAAAATATGGGGCTTAATATTTTTGGTGCTAGAGTATACTCAATCAGTTCACCTCAATCTGCAGGTCAGCAGACACCTGGTGCATTAACAGATCAGGACGTTCAATTTTTAGAATATCTCGGTTATAAAGTGCTTAATAAACATGGAAGGCGCAATAAGAGGGCTATTCAATAGTGTAGCGTCCGAAGATACGATTACAGAATATGATCGTCGAACATATCACCCATATACGACAAACGCCTATGGAAACTCGGATGAAATCAATATTGTTATCCAAAAAGCTGATCTTATGACTGCAACTTATGACAGCATTATATACTTGGAAGGTACTCTTAGTCCAACAGAAGCTCAAAATAAGGATTATGCTTTCACGAATAATGCAATGTTGTTTCTTTTGAAGAAATTAGATTTACGCTGGGTGATCAGGTTATCGAAACGGTTAGATTGCCCGGAATTAACAGCACAATCAAAGGCGTTTGTTCGTATACACGCGAGCAAAGTCGTTGTATGATGCATGCAGGATGGAGTGTGGAAAATAAACCCTTACCTTTGCTTAATGAAGCTAAAGATTCTTTTTGCGCTTCAATACCATTAAAGCACGTGCTTGGATTTGCCGAAGGATACAAAACACCGTTGCTCAACGTTTGACAAGAATTAACGTTGGTACGTTCAAAGTCTGATATTGATTGTTGTAAGGGTACTTCTATACCAAAAATTACTCTCACAAAAGTAGTATGGAAAGTACCACACGTAATGCTCAACGATGCCACAAAATTGTCTATTTACAAAGAAATTAACAGAAATTCGCAAATACAAGTAGCTTTTCATGCACGTGACTTGTATACCTATCCAAGCCTACCGTCCACTACATCTTTGGTTTGGCCTGTTAAGAGTAGTACGGGTTTTCAGCGCCCTCAATGGATATTCATCACCTTTCAAACCAAAAAGCGCAACCATAAGGATGCAGATGCGTCTACATTTAATCATGCAAACGCTACAAGTATAAAGGCTAATATCAACAATAGAAGATACCTGTATGAGCAGTAAAACTTTTCTTTTACAGACAACAAGTACATGGATGCTTATAATGAATATTTGAATTATCGATCTCAATATTATGAACCGTTCGAGAGTTCGGTATGTTCTCTTCTCAGTTATGAGGAGTTTAAACAGCAGCCAATTTTTGTAATCAACTGCACCAGACAAAATGAAAGCATCCATAATATAGTAGCAGATTTAAAAATTGAAATTGAAGCATCAAAAGCATTTGAAGTTGAAACTGTTGCTTACTGCATGATTATGCATGACGTACTTATTGAATATGAACCATTTACTGGCATTATACGTAAACTTTAAAATCGTTATTTTTATAAAAGATGATTGAAATACATATGTAATATATTATTTAAATAACAGTGTTTTTTGTTAGTATATTATTGATAGTCATGGAGGTTGTTGCTGTTCCACTCGCAGTGCTTTTAATCTTCCTTAGTTTCCCCATCGGCAGGGAAGTGAGGTGTGAAGATGAAATTTACACAAACAGTGAATTTGGCTTAGAAATGGCAAACGTTTATCTAAACAAATATGGATATATTGAAACTCATAATGTTAGTGGGACTTCTATTGAAAATCGCAAATCGATAATTAAAAATGCCTTAAAAGCATTTCAAACATATTACCAACTGCCGGTTGATGGTGAACTAAATAAAGAAACTTTAAAGTTAATGTCAAAACCTAGATGCACAAATAAAGACAATATTTCTGAAGCATACAATGTACATCAAACCAAATTGAGAAAGCGTGTTTTAAATTACACAGTATTAACGAATGATTTTCGCATCTTAGCTCGGACGGTTGAAGCATTTAAAGTTTGGGCAAAACACACAAATCTTGTATTTATATACAATCCACAGAGTTATGATATATTAATAACATTCCAACAACAAAATCATTACATGAGGGCTTCAACAAACCCTAATGAGCGGTGTAAGGATGATTTTGATGGACCTGGTGGTGGGTTAGCACATTTCTTTCCATCCAGCGACGATGTTGTGTCTGAAATACACATGGATTATGATGAGTCTTGGTATATGGAACACTCAAATTCACCACCCAGTGGATATATAAGTTATTATGAGGTGCTACTTCATGAAATTGGTCATACATTAGGGTTAAGACATTCAAATAATGTTAATGCAGTTATGTATTCATATTTAGAAAATCATCATCTTGATTTACATGAGGATGATATTGCAGGAATACAGTCCCTGTACCCACCACCATCATCAGCATCTACCACCGTTAAATCAACTACCGTTGCTTTTAAACCTAACTCCCCAAATAAGCCAACCACACCGAACAAACTGCCGCCAGACCTATGTAACATTGATATTGAACATTTTCTAATTCTAAATAAACGCATATATATGTTTTATGAAAAATGGGTTTGGATATCAGCTCTAAATAGCACTTACATTGAACCGGCTAAGAACATAATAGATTGGCTACCTTTTCTTCCACACACGTTTAAACGTTTAGATGCCGTATATCAGAAACCAAATGGTGATGTGGTTTTCTTTAGCAACAATCAAGTATATCTGTTGCAATTTCCTAGCATGCAGCTATAGTCAATGGATGGCCTAAAGCATACACTCACTTTTACATTCCTAATCGTGTTCGGGTCAATGCGGCTGTAAATACCTATACTGGACGTACATTGATATTTTATGGCGAAAATCAACTCATGGAATACGATGAATGTACTAAGCAACCCAAAGCACATTTTTTACAATCACATGCATTTCCAGATATTCCTTCGCATATTACAACCATTTTTCGATATACCAATGGTCATCTATATTTTATCAATAAAAACAAATTTCACGAATATAGTGAATTTCTAGGCAAAGTAGTTCAATCTGGCCACTTTGATCTATCCATATTTAACATTTATTGTGCAAACAAAGGACTAATGCAACAACTTTACGATGTATTGACAAAGTTATTAAAATTGGACAAACTAGTGAATTCGTACTTACAATCTAGCAGTATGTATGATAATGATGATGATGAAAGTTTATCGTAATGTTAAAAATGTACAAAATATAATAAAAAATTAATTTTTAGTTCATTTTATTTTTACATCACATAAAATTTATTTGGAAAAGCAACAATAATTTCATATAAAACTTAAATTCTAAAGAATGTTGAATAAAGTAGCTGGTTCTTGATAATTTCGTAAGTGCTTGCATATTTTCCGCAACCAATTTACCTGTAGATATAATACAATCATCGTTGATTGCACCACACTGTTTGGTAAAAGAGGACGCTATGTTATCTATAAATTGATTATAGATGTAATCAATTGAAGAATCATTAATTGTAAATAAACAATCGTTAACTATAAATGCCATTGAAAATAATTTATTAATTGCTTCCTCAGAAAACACGAGCGTAGCACTACCATTATGACTTATTCCAATATATGGAAACTTGCTGCAGATATCGTAAATGGCATGCAGCTTAATTCCATAACCAATGGATATTTCTTGATCTCTATATTCAGGTTCTTTTTGTAGAATTAGCATATTACGAAGGAAATGTTTGCTTCTTAAACTTGAAATTTCATTCCATTCCTTAACATTAAAACATAGAAAGCTTTGTGGAGCAATAACATTAGATATTTGCACTACTGCATTTAGTTCATACCGCGTTGAAATACCAACTTCCAGTAATAAACCCAATTCCACATGTAAAAATGTTGACCATGTTGATACTAATTCCTCGCGATACTTATTAAATGCTATAGGACGTGTTGATTTTAGTGATAACTCTGCGTTTGTATCAGCCCATGAAAAATTTGCATTATCATTTGAATTGCATCGACCGATAAACAATTTGCATTACCACCATTCTTATTCAAGTTTTTATTAACTGTTGCAGCATACATGTTTCTACTTTGAACGCAAAACTCTAACTATTTACGATGGTGGATTTTGCAGGTTGAATTATTGATTATAATTATTCATAATATACTTCAGTACAATCGCATTTTCCGCTGCACAACTGAATGATGTGCAACGTCTTGCGTGATATGAACATTTTGAAGTGTTGGGGCAATTCCACTCCTTTAACTCGTGTAAAGGAGGTGGACACCCCAAAGCTTCAACATTGATGATGTTGGGGTTAGAAAATTCGGACATTAACCATACCCGTTTTTCTAACCCCTTTACATATATATGCGTCGCTTCATTTAATATTGGACTTAATACATGTTGCAAGCATCCATAGGGTAACTCACCATACTCCCACTTAATGCCATGGAGTTTTTATATTAGCCTTGCATTTTGACGTTTATGGTCTATCATTAATTCATCCCATGGATGCGGTGGTTTTAATATGTATGTACTTACATCATTTGATGATGCCAATAATGAAACAATAGCGACTTCTTTATATATGAATTTATTGTTTACAGTTTTGAACCCTTGAACATCTAACACTATTGAAGTATTCATTTAGCAATATTGACGCTGGATGTTCAATAACAAACAGAAACTAACATCTTAACTCAATGTCTACGTATTTATATGCTTTGCAACAAGATTCCCCACATAGAAACGACGTGAATACTTTTTAAAATTTATGCGATTGTATAATTATATACAATCCCATTATATTTAATTTATGCATTAAAACATTCCAATGTGGTTATAAAATTATTCACGTTTTGTAGAAAAACCATTAAAATTTACATTTTAATCTCATATGCAACTTTGTAACCTTGATGCTAATGAACGCTATTATTAACTTCTATCGTTTGAGAATGACGCAAAGAAAGAATACCTGATGCTACACCTTAAATTATAAAAAGTTAATACATGTAAATTCTTCAAAATTAGTATGCTAAATACAGTGTTGATGTTTCATCATGACCAAATAACTACATCAATTGCATATATCAAACAGGATTCTGAATAGTACACGGTTGATGTGGATATAAAATTATTCATGGTTTTAGCAATAAAATTTAAAATATAACCTTGCTTATAAGTTTATAACATTTCTATGTATATATATAATACAAGTTTAACCATTAACTAACAAAATGAAACCTACAGCAGTAGTCACGCCAACAAACAAAACTGGGGTGCCGTGGTTCGCGAAGCCGACGGTGAAGCGCCGGATGCTGAGACTCTTAAACCCGTAAGTAACAAATATTTATCTGTATAAACTAATTTTCATTTTATATTTACTACTGAAAAAAATTGTTATATAATAAAACTTAGGTTTATTTTTTCTTATTGTTACAGTAATATCCGATATACGGAGGTGGCAGTCTATCATACACCACCACCACGAATGTCACCACCACCACCACCATCGCCACAACCACGGCCCCCAGAAGAAGTAAATGAAGATTTACTTAGTTTATTAAACGAATTTTTGGAGCAAAATATTTAATGAATAAATAAATATTAAACAAACACATATTTTCTAAATGATATTGGTGCTAAGGAAAGCTATTATTATTAAGTTCTATAGTTTGAGAGTGACGTTAAAACCTTGATGCTACACCTTGAGTTGTAAAAGTTAATCCATAAGCAAGAAATCCTTGATAAAAGCAAGTTCAGTGTACTTGTATAAATTATTTTGGGATGATGTAACCAAAAGGAAAAAAAAAGACATACCTGTCTTGAAATGTTTTTGCAACACACCTTATGTTAATTAAATACATTATATTAAAAGTCGAATGTCGACGTGATTTTCATATATATTACCAAATAAAAAACACAAGGTTATATTCGACTGCATGCAAATTCTTAGTATTTTATCGTGACATTGAAATTGCAAAAAGTGAACGACTTCTTTTTTACAAGATTTTACCTGCAAACGTTTAAAAATTTGACCTCCATCATATAACATTTCGTATATTTTCTTAATTTTATTTTCTACTTCGTACAAAACGCAGCTTATGAGGAGAGCTAAAACACTCTTTACCACTTGCACGCGTTTGCCTAATATTAAAAAAATTCTTCACCGCGGCGTTTTAATTTTTAGCTTAACCTACCCAGAAAAATACGAACCAACACGTGAACTCCATTTTCTACACACACAACATTTTTTTAAAATTTAATATTTAATATTTAACGTCGGGAACGCTGCTAAAAAATTTCTTAAGAAAATATCTCCACCCCAGCGCACGCGCACCACCCCACGACAAAAATCTAACGACCCCGCCGAACGCACACCCCAAAGACCTAACGACCCCCCGACGCAACAAATTTACACACAAAGACAATTTTGTTCTCAAAGCGGCGTATACATATCTTGCTGCACGTTTTGTTTCCCAAAGCGGCTTAGCGGTTCATATTGTTCTCGAATCGGCGTATACATATCTTGCTGTGGATCTCTGTTGCCAAAGCGGCTTAGCTACCCTACTCGCCGTAGCAACCATTTCCACACCATCGCCTCCGTCGAGTACCCTAGTCGCAGCAGTCTTGTGGGTGTTGGTACGTTGGTGGGCTGCCAAGTTGGTGACGTCCACATTGCACTCAACGGTTTTTCTGGAACGAGTTGTTTAATTTTCTTTATAGGTGCTTCCCATGCCTTCGAATTTAACCCTTGTTGTAGGTGTGGGAATTTTTTCGGTGATTGCTTGCAACTGGGAAGCGGTTATTTGCAAGGGGCTGATCAATTGTTTATGAGCTTCTTTGAATTTTTGCTGAGATGTAGCGTCTCCCTTTTTGTATGCTACAAACTGTTTTCGTACAACATCTTGAATTAACTGAAGATTACGTTTATTTGCGATAAAATTGTTAACGTCCGTCATCATCAGGCTCTGGATGGGAACTAACTATTTTTTTGAATAATGTCAAATATTTATATACTCGTCGAAATTCTTCCGATACCGCCCCCTATCCAAATCAAAATCTTTCACAATAGTTATAGATTATGTTTTGAGTCACCCCCACCCCAACACTGTAAGCACATTTCTTTAAATTTTGGATATGTCATGTCACCGCTTATATGATCCGAAAAGATATGGCGAAGGTTTGTGTCATCCTGTTTCCATAATGCGATTACATTGGCGTTATCTCTGAGTCTATGTTTTAAGGCACTAGCGTAAGTTTGACATAGATAGAACGAATCTATTGCTTTATGTCGGCCGAACGAGGAAAACTGAGTGATTTTGCTTTGCTCGTTTGCAGGTATATCATCGAAAACCACAATTGAATCTTCTTTGGTATCTCTGGGTTCAATCAAATCATCGTAATTTTCAAACTCATGGTACCCAATTTCTTCTTTTAATGGTGAAAAACGTTTCTTAACAATTCGTATTTCGGCTGATATAAACTTTTCGAAAATACATAGACATTTTGGAATCTAAAACCGTTCTCGTGCAAGATCAGAGATATTAAGGCACTGGTCTTTCCACAACTCGATGGTCCAGCAAATATTGCTCGTAAATTGGATGGAAACAAAGAACCATGTTTACCAACCTCTCTTGCACTAGCAATAGCAAAGTTCATAATTCTGTATAGGTATTGTAATTTTTTTTTCGCAGTCTCCATATTGCTTCGAGTGTGTACCTGCTTTTGTTGCTGTTTGCGGTGATAGCTTAACGTTTCTTTCGGTATATTATATTTTCTACTAATTGAGTAAATAGTTGATTTATCCAGTCGAACTTCTTCTATAGCTTTTTCTAACGCTTCTTTACTGTATCCACTATTTCGCTTCTTATGTAATTGCAAACCATGCTGACCAATACTGGCAGAGACAATTTCACCCTATGAGGCAATTTCACCCTATGTGGCAATTTCACTCTATTCTGATGGGAGGTAAATTCGCTCTAAAATAACTAGAACTTATTTACAGAGTGGGAGATGCTCACCATTCGGCAGATAAAAGTAAACTAATTGTAACAAATTAATTCCTCGCTTTTCTACGATTTTATTAAAAAATATACAAAATATTTAATTGCGGATAAATCTATTAACAATTTCCGTAAACGGATTATATTCAAACATAGAGTCATGTATAATTAAAACATAAGCCTTCATCGACGATTCAAAATTTCTTGAAGCTTCTAATTCCATTCTTACATCAACAGTTGCATCCTCAATGCTTTCAAATTGATGACGACAGTCGATTACAAAGACGGGTGAATCCTTAAACCTGTTGTAGTCCATTAAACATTTATTTGACGATTTGTTCGGGTAGTATTTTTCCATAAAAAAATGCATAAGACAGGTACGCTGGTAAGAAGTCGTTTTGCTCGAAATCCAAATTTAGTCGACCTTGAGGGAATGCCTGAGAGTTTAAAAACACTTTGACATTAGTTATATTGGCATTCGTAAAGCTTGTGGCATTTTCTTCTTTCTTATCATATTTTCCATTTTGCAACGCCAGTAATATCCATCGTGCTTTTTCTGTCTCGTTCGATACTTTAATTCTCTACACTTGCGACTTTGATTGTATTAGAGAGGGTAATTCGTGTAGTTCCCATTTTCTGAATGCGACAATTATAGATGATTGATTTTGCATTTCCGAAAGCAGCGATACCTTGGCGAAGTCACTTAATGTTATATGCGAAACCTCCCATGAAATACATTGTATTTTGAACGTTACTGTATTTCCAATCGACTTGTAGCAGTTTACGTCCGACTTGGATCTGATTAAAATCAGCTCTTGAGGCATGTTGACGATAGTTTTCTTGTAATCTTCAAAAAAAACAAAAATGGTTTTTTGCGGTATAGCACAACTAAACCGTCCGTCTTGGAATATGGTATTGGGCTTCCACCAGGTATGTGTAATAGATTTTGTTTCTGATTATTCCATGGATACAAGTCCTTTAATGATTCGAGTAATTCCAGCGATTCTGCAGACATCTATTATTTGATTATTACCCAATTTGTATTGAATTTCTTCAAACAGAAAATATGGCGCATTTCTAGTAAATTCGTAAGCTTTAGGGTCTGGTTCTGCCGCTCTAATCGGGTCTACAATTGTTGACGCTTCTCTTAATGTTTCCGGAGGCTTATAGGTACCCCTTATAAATATGAAACTTTCATGGGGATATGTGATGTTATCACTGCTCTTTCAATTGAAATTCGATCGTTGTTTTCTGCATTCAATGTAAAGGGAAGATATGTATAATAATATTCCTTTATTATGGTTTCGTCTAATTTATAACCTCCAAACACATCCAATTTGGGTAAGTCCTCATGTTTAAGCCTTCAAAATTTAACGTTTTCATCACCGTGGAGATCTAAGCTGCGTTTACTTCTGCCACCCATCATTTATAACTTTTAATCCCAAAGATTTTAAGAAACGTATTTCTTCTGCTGTAAGTCTCTCGACAACTTGACGCTTTGACGTCGTATTCACTTCTGATTGTCTAGGGGTGTTGTAGTGTGTTTTATATACAAAATCGATGGGCATTTTCAGCTATTTTTTATTTCCAGTCTCACACAGGTGTATGTTTCCGGTGAAAAGTTTACCAATTCGCCCAAATGATCGACTAATCTGATTGTACTATTATCAATTTCTCTCACGCTCAGTGGATAATATATGACGTGGTTAGGTTCCTTTTCCAGATTATACCCAGGTGGTACAGATAGACTGAATTCGAATATGCTGTGGGTAAGAAAATTGTTTCTGAACGATCCTGCGGTGATATTGGTTTCCACAAAAATGTTTGAGACCGATATTATGTTCACTTGCTGATTAGCGATATGTACGGTATCTGCAGCCAATTTGCGATTGGTAAACCCCAAGATGCTTCCAATATTGTTTTTACGGTTTGCCCCAAAATCAATCGGTATACTGCTTCGTATAGAACACTTTAATGTATTATTGTTGGCACTCAGTTTAAAATATTTTTCAATGTTCTCGTTGATGTCTGGCTTCTGATTGAACCATTTTTTGAAAACATCCTGTATATATGCATTTATTTCTTTTAATTCGTATGATCCAGGTTCAATGGTTATTCTGTGATGCTCTGGATCGTTAAAGTATAAGATGTTGTTTCCTGGATGTATGTTTTGCACAGTGTTACAAGTATACAGTCCCACTAGACCCAAAGCATATTTGCCGTCCTGTTTCAATTTAATTGGTGGGTAAATGGATCCTGTCGATATGACATTACCATACCCGAACACGCTCACTGTTTTAGCCATTGTCACTAAGAAACTTTAACACTAAATGACCACAATTGTAAGTGTTGTAAGTCTGCTCCGGTACACTGTAGTAGTAAATTTTACAACCTCGAAAATTTCTCTTCACTTCTTCCGGCGGTCTCAAGTCTCCAGGCGTCGCCGTGGATCAATGTAGTAAGCGTAAGACTACGGATCCCAAGGTCCTGGGTTTAAAACCCGATACGGCCGACTGCTTAAAAAATGACAGATGAGCATTTTTCACAAAAATTACGCCTTCGTTTGGATGAGAGGTTAAATGGAGGTCCCGCGTGTGAGTGTTGTCACGCACGTTAAAAATCCCTACCTTGCCTGGAACGACAAGGGTTCGGCAAAATTCTAAATTTCCAGGCAACAAAAAACTCGCCTCCTGGCCAATGTAGTACCTTCGGGTGGAGCATTGGAAATATAAATGCACGGTCTCAAGTCTCCAAACGAATTGTAGTAAAACACACTATTTCCACGTTTTCGGTACCCCACCCAATGTGTACCTGATCCTTTGGTGGTATCTAAATTAATCACACCCGAGTCGTTGATATACGGTTTAATCTTCTGTAACTGATCTCTAGAAAAGACGCCGCAAAAATGAGGAATGTTAGATGCGTGTTTCCTTATATTTACGTCGGTGAGCGCTCTTCGAAGTAACTTGCTTAGTTTTTTGATACTTTTTTACAAACACCACGCCCCTGTTTGTACGGTTTCAAGAATAATGCTGTGCCTTTTTCATGGTTTTAGAAACATTCCATTCCCTTTTTTCCCACCAGCAATGGCTTCCATAGATCTGTTGTGCCGTTCGCTCTTCTTAAGCTGCTCGTTGGCTGTCTTGGCATCATTTACTGCTTTAGCTATCCCCGCAGCACCACCTGTTAGTGCTCCTAGGGCACTTAGTTCTGCGAATATCGGAATCAATGGTAAAAAACCTCCTTTTTGTGGAACGGGTATAATACGTGGGACTTTAATTTTGCTTTTCCCACCAGCTCCTCTTATGATTTTTTTACCAATTAGAATACCAACGTCTAGTAGCTTTTTCAAGTTGTCGGAACCAACTCGGTCTATTGCGGATCGTATTTTCTTCAAGAATCCACCTTTGAAACTTATTTTCTTCTTTAATTCTATACCCATTTTTCTTTTCGCTTTCATAGCGTTTGTCACAAACCAAGCTGCAGCTTTTTCCCCAAACTTTGCGTCCTTAGACTTAACTCTCCCCCAGGCTTCTTCTTCTAAAATTTTATCTGCTCGGTGTCTGGCTGGAAGATCGTCGGGGTGCTTGGAGTATGCAATGTCGTGGTCTTTACACAATTTATCCAATTTGTTTATTCCAGGGTCACCTCTTGCTAAGCGCTCATTCAACTTTGTGTCAGGACTGCAGTACTGATAACGTGGAATATGCAGCTCAAACGGTAACCTGTTTATAGCGCTGTTGATTAAACCCTCTCCAGAACAGATAATCATGTGTTTACTAAAAAAAATCTCAAACTATACTGAACAAATAAACAACAGCGAGTCTATTTATACTTTTTTCAAAAAATTTACAATATATTATAGTTTCACAAACTACTTAAACAATATATTTACAATAACAATATATTTACATCAACATCTACGTCTCTTGAGCTGTGATCGTAGTTTTAGTTATAGTAAACAACTGTTTATAATTACACACAACTCTCTTTCATAAGATACTCCCTCTAGTTATCACCATAACCTGAATCTTCAGAATCCGACAAATTTAATCGTCTAAACATTTCCACTAATATTCTTGTACGTGTCACTTCTAGCACAAATATATCCGGAAAACGTATAACCAGCTCCAAAGAATTTAGATTCATTGTAGAATAAAATATTGCCAATTCGAACTTCTCCGTCAACCAACATTTTAATTCGTTTCTTCCCTTCGGTCAGAGTAGTAAACCAATCGCCATCATTTAAATTAGAATTAGTAACAAACCCTACTAATTCGCTGTGTAATGCTGGGAAGTCACGACTTTCCAACTGCTTAAATTGATACTCCAATAGCTCTCGCATATGGAATAGTCTACGGCACTCCAATTCATTTATAACTATCGAACTATTACCCATTATTATTTTTAACTGGAACGTTTCGTCCTCGGTTGATCCAGACGCTGGTGACAGAGTGATAAAGAACGGAGCTCTTAGCTGTATGTGTAGATTTTCCATTTCGGGTGCTTTAATCGAGTGTTTAGCACGTCACGATAAAATACGTTAATTTGAAATTCCACTTGAAAATTTGTAAAGGCTATCCAATTTTCGTATGTCAATTCCAGAACATGGTTGATGCAATATTTCTTGCTACACACCAATCGTAATACGGGTTTTAATCTCTGGTTTATAACAAATCTAATTTTCACATTATGAGGGTATTCACCCAATTCATTTAAACTATACGTAAACTTATTAATCAAATTTTCGGTATACAAAACTTGTGCATTATTAGCATCTACAGACTCTCCATTGCTTTGCACTGATTTCACTAAGACTGATAAAGGATCCTATGCAAATCATCTTTTTAAATGTTTCAGGCTTGTTGTTGCGCATGCGTAAATTGTACTCGGATGACTTAGAATGCCTAAGCGAAAAGTTAATTGGTTTTCACCGACGTGAATAGACTGGTTCGAAATGTCTGTAAACAATTAGAGTAGAAGTGAAAGTTAAAAGTAATCTACCTAATTACACCAATAATGTATAAAAACACGGTGCAATGCAATATAATTCAGTTTCTGTTTAGTCGTCGACTAGGTACAACGGTTAAAAGTCTTTGATCAGTTTTTAATTTCTTTATAGAAAATGGCTTTCTTTACTTGTGATGTCTGCGGGGCTTCCTTCTCGAGGAGCGATGGTTTGAGGAGAAATCTGCTCCAGCAGGTAGTATCGAAACCCTCCGGCTTTTTCGTCCGCGACGTGTGCTCGGCATCCTTCTCGCGGAATGATAGCCTTAAACGGCACAAGGACACCAAGCATGGTATAGTGGTGTCTGTTGCCGGTCCATCAGGAGTCAAACGACCGGCTTTGTCAGCGGTTGAGGGGTCTGCCACCGAGATATCGAGAAGATGCATTGAGTGCAATGTGGACTTAACCAACTTGGCAGCCCACCAACGCACCAACACCCACAAGACTGCTGCGACTAGGGTACTCGACGGAGGCGATGGTGTGGAAATGGTTGCTACGGCGTTTTGAAATAGAATCGCTACATACAGAATTAAAAATATTAACACTAGTGGTATGTTTTAAAAAACTATTTGAATTAGTGATTAACGCCATTATTTCTAGATATATTGGAATTCTTGCGAGATAAACGGGAACGGTTCAGCGCCTTAATTGATGAACAACTGGCTACACACACCTCCCTCAAGGTTAATTGCGAGTTATTTAATGGCTACATCAAGATGGGTGTGTCAGAGGTTGTCGAAGACGTGAAATCCTTCAACACCCGAAATATGGTTATCACCTTCTCTAGTAACCTAGGAGAGGTCTACAACTCCTTTGTGGAGACGATGTCGGCTAAGTCAGAGGAATTTTGAAAAATTATTGACTAGTTTTAACTCTTAAATTTTAGGATGGACGCCACAACAGGCGTTGTACTTGGAAGTGAATGTAAACAAGTACAACTCTTTGCGCGGATCCTCATACATCGAGCTCCCCAAATGGGTTAGTGACAAGGCTGCTGTTATTAATATACAGAACAATGACGACGCATGCTTTGCGTGGTGTGTTGTGGCTGCATTGCATCTCGCCGATTTCAGCCCTCACAGTGTCTAGTTATCCGCACTACTCAGTAATATTAAACTTGAATGACATCAATTTTTCTATGGAATTCAAGAATATACCCCGGTTCGAGGAGCAAAACGACGTCAGCGTCAACGTGTTTGGCGTAGAAAGGAAGTCGATTGTGGGGCCTTTGCATTTCACGCAAAGAAAGAGGACACGACACGTAAACCTCTTACATATCCAAGAAGGCAAAAAGGAACACTTTTGTTTAATAAAAGGTTTGAATCGATTGGTTGTAACACAACTGTCTGCTCACGATGGACACAAATTCTTGTGTGATGGATGCCTGATATACTTTCGTTCTGAAGAGGAGCTACGGAAACACGCGGAACAAGCCTTCAATCACGTTGTGACTACAATGCCAACTGCAGCTAAATGTGTTCTGGAATTTGTTAATATCCACAAACAAATGAGAGTTTTCTTTGTTATATACGCTGATTTTGAGAGCATTTTAAAACCTATTAGTACTGCTACTCCAAATACATATTCTTCGTTCACCAATAACATCCAAGAGCACGAACCATATAGTTTTGCATACTATATCAAATGTTCATACGATGACTCGTTTAACAAATTTGAATTATACAGAGGACCTGAAGCTGCAAAAGTCTTTATGCAGAAGTTGAAGAAGGAAGCCTGCAGATTGGGTAAAATCCTTAAAACTAATGTATCCATGACAGCGTTGGAGCCTTTAGATGAGCTATTGTGTTATATAGTAGATGATTGTGTGGCATCTGCAAGAAACCATTGGGAGATGATGGAGTAAGGGCTTACTGCCATCTTACAGGGAAATTTCGCTTTGCGGCACATACCCAGTGCAATTTAAAATACAAAGTACCTCGGTTTATCCCAGTTGTGTTCCACAATCTTAGCGGATACAACAGTCACTTTATCGTTAAGGAGCTAGGTTGAGATAAGGAGCAAGTCTCGGTGATCCCAAATAACAAGGAAAGATTCATTTCTTTCACAAAGCATGTGAGACTGTCTGATGATGAACCAGACGTAGAAGATGATGATGATGATGCATCCATCAATTCTACAGTGCAGCTGCGATTCATCGACTCCCTGCGTTTCATGGCGTCTGGATTGGATAAATTGGTGAAAAATTTGAACCCTCAACAGTTTATGGAGATGAAAAAATGTTTACCTGATGATGAACACTTTGGATTATTAACTAGGATAGGAGTGTTTCCGTATAAATATATCACCAACATATTTACGCTAAATGACACCACTTTACCACCGAAAGAAGCCTTCTTCAACGACTTGACATCCGCAGATATCACATACGAGGACTATGGACATGCCCAACAAGTTTGGAGAACGTTCAGTATTCAGAGTCTTGGCGAGTATAGTGATCTATACTTAAAAACAAATGCGTTGCTTCTCGCCGACGTCTTTGAAAACTTTAGAGATATCTGCATCAAAACTTATGATTTGGATCCTTGTCAATATCTGACAGCCCCAAGTTTGAGCTGGGACGCCATGTTAAAGCACACCGGCGTAAAACTGGATCTGTTGACGGATGTAGAAATGCATCATTTTGTCAAGAAAGGTATTCGTGGTGGTTTAACCCAGTGCAGTGGACGACACTCCAAAGCAAACAATAAGTACATGAAAAATTATAACCCCGAAAAATTTTCCAAATACCTAACGTATCTCGACGCCAACAATTTGTACGGGTGGGCTATGAGCCAATATTTACCTATAAGCGGGCTTAGGTGGTTGGCGGAAGATAAAATTAAAAAGCTTCATAAAGAAATATTAAACATAGCTTCAACGGCAGATAAAGGGTACATACTGGAGGTTGATTTAGTATACCCGGTAGATCTTCACCATGCTCACAATGACTTGCCTTTCTGCCCCGAGACGATGATTCCGCCTACTCCAAGATCGAAGATTCCGAAGTTACTTGCCACACTTTTCAAAAAATCCAAGTACATAATCCAATACCGTATCCTGCAACAGTGTTTACGATTTGAGCTTAAACTAGCTGCTATTCACCGCGTGCTGGAATTTCATCAATCAGCCTGGCTTAAAACCTACATCGATCTTAACACCCGTCTACGTATGTCTGCCAATCATGCATTTGAAAAAAATTTCTACAAGCTCATGAATAATGCTATTTTTTGTAAGTCGATGGAGAATATTGATAAGCGGGTAGGTGTCAAAATTGTTGCACGTTGGGAACGCGATTGTAATAAACTGTGTGCGAGTAACTTAATCGCAAAGCCAAACTTTAATAGTTGTATGATTTTAGGTGAGGATTTGGTAATCATACAAATGGACCCTGTTAAAGTTACTTACAATAAACCAATTTATGCAGGATTTTCAATTTTAGATTTGTCAAAGACTTTTATGTACGATTTTCATTATGGAACCATTAAACATTTGTATGGTCCCAGACTCTCACTCTTTTATACGGATACTGACTCCTTAGTGTATAGTGTGCAAACTGAAGACTTATACGGCGATATCAGTGCACATATTTACCATTTTGATACAAGTGATTACTCCCCAAACAATAAGTACAATATTCCTTTAGTTAATAAGAAAGTGCTTGAAGAATTTAAAGACGAGTTTAACGGTAGTATAGTTTTAGAGTTTGTGGGTAGTAGGGCTAAGTCCTACTGCATTATTAGTTAAAATGAGATAGTGAAAAAAATTAAAAAAGGAGTCAACCGTAATGTAGTGTCTGGTATTGGTGTAGACAGTTTTAGGGAGGGGTGGTGGTTAACAATGATGATGCCCTCTTGCATACGATGGTATGCATTCGTAGTATTAAGCATCAGCTGTATACTCAGCTAATTAATAAGGTTAGTTTGTCGGGTGATGATGACAAACGTTTTGTCATCCCAAACAGTACATCAACATATGCATGGGGGCATAAAGATATAAGATAGTTGTTTATATTTGTATATATTTTATTGTGTATATATAGTAGTATGTAAGTTAGTTATAAGACATACCTACCACCCCAATGCTTAATGATTTTTTCGCTCCCGGTGACATGTGTTTATCTCCACGTGGTCTCGCTGGACGGTAAAACATATTGTTAGATTAACGACAATATGTCTTATTGACAGAAAACATGTTTCCTCTCTTTTAAACAGCACATTAATCTCTTTTTATTACAGGTCTATTTAAACAACTCATTAATCTCTTTTTTTGTTGCAGGTTACTTTCAACTGCATGGATTCGACTACACAAAGAAAATAATGTTATACTTAGTAAAAATTGTATTCTATTAGTTTATTAAACTGTAAGTCGGATTAAATAAATTATTAAACATTTGTGTGTTTAATTTCTTTGTGTTAATACCTCTAAGTAGTTGGTTAAAGCATATGTCATAGATGAGCAGAGGTTTGGGAGCCTTTAAAAGTGTAACTTTGTAAGGGGTGGTCGGATTTTAAATCTGTTTGCAGATTCCAATTCTACAAAAAATTCTAGACTAATTTGATGTGTCGCATGGTTAAGAAAATTTATAAGGACGGTTAGAAATCGCTACCGGTAAAAAATCTTAAAATGAGGGTAGCTCCGTGGGGGATGA
Organism: Platerodrilus igneus; assembly: GCA_036346225.1. Lineage (NCBI taxonomy): Eukaryota > Metazoa > Arthropoda > Insecta > Coleoptera > Lycidae > Platerodrilus > Platerodrilus igneus. The sequence goes on from JARFIW010001244.1 coordinate 92,781, forward strand.
TGCTATCTGAAAAATTTAAAGAGATTTGGGTAGCTGAGAAAATTATAATATTAATTGATACCAAACAAGATAGGTTTATCTCGAAAGATGCAATGGCTAGTCGAAGAAAACTATTTGGTCCAGATGTGTGTGGATATGTGGATGCTGGTGGAATTGTGGTTCCAGAACTGTCAATCTCCTCCTACTGATTACGAAGTCAAGGAAATATTTTCGTTTTAAGATTTTGTGAACATATACCAATTATTTAATAATTTTCTTTTTGTTATTTGATATAGTATAACATATATGAGATAGGCGGACCTCCGTGTCTAGGGAGTACGTGTGCTCAGCAAGAATTTTTAGAAAGCAGAGTTTATTAATTTTGTCTTTTATTAGAAAAGGCCCTAATCGTCTTCTTAACTTTAAACCCTGATTAGGTGACGCCCATTTCATCTCTGAGTTTGACCTTATATATCCCTGCCCCCGACCGCTCTGCCTCTGCGGTCTTAACACCGGCTAACTATTGTCTTTTGTGGAATTTTCATTTACATTATCCACTTATTTTATCTTCTCAACCGGTAGACAGATTTGAGAAGGAAAAATCTCATATTAATATCTAGACCGCACCTTTAAGCAAAATTTCATCATTTAAACGGTTTGTTCACATCCCGAAGTAAAAGTACGCCTTAGCTTGGTAAACACAACCCAATTGTAATAAAATATATGTCACGATGCAATAAATGTGTTTAATATTAGTCACTTATAAATTTTGCTGTAAATAGGTACCTAAGAACTACTTATTTGTGTTAACCATGACAAGAATAGCGTATGATGGAAAATATATACTGCTTTATGTTACCATTAGCCTGCAATAAAACATATTCATTCTTCAATTATAACGAATTCTGTTCAAAAAAAAACATACTTCAGAATTTATTTTTTTTATTATAAAATTTTTTAACCCTTTCAAAATGCAATAACGATTACGTCGCTACAAGTAATATTTAAAAATTTTTTACTTTAAGCAAAGTTAATCAACATTCCCATTATGCTGTGTTGAAGATTATTAAGAAATTTTATAGTAAGTCTTTGTTTCATAAAATACACTATTTATTACTTCGTTCCAGTTTTTCTAGAAGTTTATCACTTACGACGATCACAGAACATTTCGGGTTTTCTTCCAGTCTTATAACAAGTTTTCCATTTTGAACCCACACAATGCAATACTTCTCAGCCTTTACAGCATCTTTCCTTCTATAATGTAAATTTCTATAGTTCATTTTAGGCGCTTCGTTAAAATACATAGGAACACCTGGAAATGATTTCTGTGGGGTTAAACACAGATTTTTGTAGAACAAAAAAATATGATTGAAGATATTCGTATATTTAGTTATCCCTTGGGTCTTAACCAGCATTTTGTTGAAGCCAACAGAGGAAGATGTAGATTGATCATTTGAATCAATTCTTTCTTCATGGTTATTTGGGTTTGAAGTTTCGCCCGTTGTATTCATATTTTCTGCGCTAGTGTTAGTATAGTTTTTAAAGTATTTCAGTATTAATACACTTACAGTAAGAGAAGAAATGGTATACAGACAATAGACAACTTTGAAGTGACTTGTTTTCATGGCAGAGCTTATGGCATTTATAACTGCACTTGATGACATTAATCATGGATTGACAATTTGTAAAAAAATCATATCAGAGTGTTTAGTGATTAAGCGTAATAAATAACACTTTATTTGCACTTTTATCTATCCGAGTCATTATACAGTAGCTATTTTAATTATCAAGATTTTTTTCGGATATAAATAAATTCTTAGTACTATTCTATAGAAAAGTAGCATAATACAAGGCTAACAAAAATATGTCCTATATTTTAAAAATATGTCTAATAGAATAAATAAATATCTACCAGCTACGCAGAGGTGAAACTCTGCATCCCTTGCGTCGCGGGTAGGCTCAGCTAAAGGACGTCTAACAAAAATAAATAAGACGATAAGTACGTGATAAAAAAAAATATTTTTCATTTCTCGTCCTTGAATCACGTTGAAGAGTGAAAACAATTTTAAAAAAATGCAACCCAATATACAACAAATTGTTAAACAATATGCATTATTATGGGTTTTATATAACCTCTGATATAAATGAAAATGCCATAAGCTTTTTGCAGTTGTTTTTAACTATTTATTTGAGAAGATCTACGTACTGTTCTTATCCAACTCTTATGTTTGCCCAATATCGGCTCAACTCTAATATATGTTTGACGCTGATAAGCGTTCTGACTAAACGCAAAATATTAAAGCATTGATTTTGTGCAGACGTATGTATGCGCTAAATGAAATATTACATTTTTTATACAAACAAACGAAACACTCTATGTCAGAAAATATTATTTTAAAGTATGATTTTGGTATTACAGTAATTTAATTATTATTTTGATTAATATGCCATTGTTTGAAGCAGTCGGGACATGAACTTAGTTTTTCCGGACATGCTTTGCACCTATGGCTAGTTTCTTTGAAAATTCTTCTTTTTGAGCACATTCTACATCTGAAAAAATAGACCTCTTACCTAGAAGTGCCTGCATTTTTTTCAGACTAGTACTCCGCATTTTTTTATCTTCTTTAGGAGCACGCATATTTGAAGCATTTCTATTTCGCCTGTCTCATGCTTGTATCTGATCATTACGTCTATTGCTTCTACATTGTTTGTAAATTTTTAGTAACATATTTTGAAAAATTTAGTATCTATATTGCAAAATTCGCGATAGATGTAGAATGCGTTCCATACACATATGTCGAGAATTTCAAATATTACTTTTTTGTACCAGCGAATACTTTTCCCTGGGGAAGGGTAAGTCGATGCCATTTGATCAAGTCGATCAAGTTCAGACATGTGAACATCATATGTATTAACTGCCTCGGGCTTCATTTTTTTCTACTTCAAATCTATTCTTCAGAGTTATCATGCGTGGATGATTACGCGAAGTTATTACAAGTACGTCGCGAGTAGTGTATAACCAGGCTATCCACCGCCACTTTTCCTCCAGCTTTCCTCATTTCTTTACACATCTGGATCAAATAGTCTTCTTCGACTAACCATTTTCATCTTTCGAGATAAATGTATTTTGTTTGGTATCAATTAATATTAAATTTATCTCAGCTACCTGAACTTCGGGGAATTTTTTGGATAGCATCACCCCCCAGGGAGTCACCCTCATTTTAAGATTTTCCGCTGGTAGCGATTTTTGGCCGTCCTTATAAATTTTTTAACCATGCGACACATCAAATTAGTCTACAATTTTACGCAGAATCCAAATATGCAAACAGATTTAAAATAGGACCACCCCTTAACGTTTTACACATATGCCCTCTGCGAGATAAATCTTTCTCCACATTTCCACCCACGAGATAAATGTACCTTGCTTAGTACCAATTAATATTAGATTTTTCTCAGCTACCCAAATGTTTTTAAATTTTTTAGATTGCATCATCCCCCAGGGAACTACCCTTATTTTAAGATTTTTTGCTGGTAGCGATTTTTGACCGTCCTTATAAATTTTTTAACCATGCCACATATCAAATGAGTCTAAAATTTTACACAGAATCCGAATCTGCAAACAGATTTAAGATAGCGCCACCCCTTACAAAGTTACACCTTTTAAAGACCCACACCTCTAAATTTTTGCATATCTATATTTAACTATATTTTTAAAATCCTTTTTTCGCAGCTTATACATCCGTCAACATCAAACTTCACCTCACATATCACGAATGCAGAGTATCACCATGCAGAACAGGTATGAAATGAGTTTAAATTTGGTACATTAGGGGAATATAGCGATCTTTATTATAAACAGATGTCCTGCTGATAGCGGACGTTTTTGAAAATTTTAGAGATGTATGCATATCAACTTATGATTTAGACCCATGCCAATATGTAACCGCATCAAGCCTGAGCTGGGATGCTATGCTAAAGTATACCAGGTTAAATTGGATTTATTAAAGGATGTGAACATGTACCATTTTATCAGAAAAGGCATTTGGGGTAGTCTCACTCAGTTCAGTGGCAGATATGTCAAAGCAAACAATTCATATATGAATGACTATGACGCTAGCAAGCCTTCTAAACACATTACCTATCTTGATGCCAATAATTTAATGGGTGGGCTATGTCTCAGTATCTGTCTATAAGCGGTTTCAGATGGGTATGCGGTGAAGAACTTGTTCGCGCTCGAAATCAAATTTTATCCAGGTCTTACACGAGTGACAAGGGGTATATACTGGAGATTGATTTAGATTATCCGAGATATCTTCACTACGCTCACAATGATTTACCATTTTGTCCTGAAAGCATGGTACCACCACTTCCAACTTCGAAAACTTCTAAGCTGCTTGCGACCTTTTTGGATAAAAAGAAGTACGTTGTGCACTACCACAATCTACAACAGGCTTAACAGTATGATCTTAAACTCACAGCAGTACATCGAGTGCTGGAATTCGATCAGGCTCTATGGCTTAAACCATATATAGATTTAAACACCAATTTGAGAACATCAGTCAAGAATGCATTTGAAAAAGATTTTTTCAAACTGATGAATAATTCTATATTTGGTAAAACCATGGAGAATGTTGACAAGCGGGTCGATGTCAAGATCATCATATAGGTAAAATCACCACAACGCTATGCTATCGGCTACCTAGTTTCGGCTACTTTTCCAAGGTCGTTGTGACGTCATAGCCTTTTATAAATAAAGAACAATGTAATACTATTCTAAAATTTTTATTCTGACATTATACATAACAAAATTTAAATATATTTAATGCCAAGCGGGAGTCATTTAAACTTAATTTTAATACAAAGTTATACGCAGAAAACAGTCCTTTCTTTATGTTTGTTTGAAGTTTTAATTTTATCTAATTTTATTCGCAGCTTAAAATTTAAATCGACATCCAAGTCCTCCATCTCCTTTTCTAGCCAATGGTTTGATACATAGAGACCGTCTAGGTTTTCAAATTGTAAAATGTACCGAAGTTTGCCTCTATATATAAAGTCTTTAATTCCACCGACAATCAGATCCATTCCTTCGTGTAATTCGCGCAGCTTGTGACAATCTTTAAATCGGGGCTCTCCCATGATATCCTGCATACGTATCTTGTTAACTTGATTGACTTCTTCTTGTCGGTATTGGAAGGAACCCTTATTCTCACACTCACTGTTGCGTATTTGCATGTCCGCCACTTTTGGGAATATATGGTTGTTATAGGTTGTAAGAAACTTGGTTTCAAATGATCCGAAATGTTCTTTACTAGGCAAATATACAATGTTTAGCGCACCCCCTTTGCGTGTGCTGTACGCCAAGATTACGAAACCCGCATTTCTTAGTTTGGCTATGTTATCTGCCATCCTTTTCCGCAAGGACGCCTACATAACTAAAAAAGTCTTTTTTACTAACCACAAATGCATACAGCTTGTAGAAACCGGATGAATCTAAGTCAGTCCAACGGCACAAAAAATAATCTTTTAATTCTTCCTCAGTTTCTCTAATAAGATGTTCTTTGTCTAACACATCTTTGTATTGTTTGCGTATTGTCGCAGTGTTTTTCATGTAGTCCAACTTTCGGATTTTTGCATCCATTTCCTCTAATTCCAACTGTCTTTTTCTTTCACTTACAGCGTATGGCGTGCATAATAGGACAATTTCCTTTAGCGTAAACGGATAGAGTTTACTGTCAATATTTACGCGTTGTCGTGCAACCTCTAGACGAATGTTAGGCGTATCTATCAACCCCAATTCCGAAATGACTATTTCTTTTGGAATTGTAGAATACGGTTTTGCAGATTGTGTAAAATATGTAATACCTGCTTTAATGTAGCACTTGTGTAAGATTTTTATTTTATCTAGGCTATCTTCCTCCTCTACTATCTCCAAATAATTTACGGGTAAATAGTTGAAACTAAAAGCCGAAAGCACATACTTTGTCTGGAGGTCAAGATGCTGAAATCGATGGTTGTGATGATGCTGATAATACTGATGAAAGTAATTCTGTTATTCAATTAAGGTTTATAGATTTTCTAAGGTTCATGACGTCCAGTTTGGATAGATTGGTTAGAAATTTAGATACTCATCAATTCGCTGAACTCTGCAAGTATTTCACCAATGATGATGAGCTCGCTATATTGAATTGGAGGATTTATTATTTCTTATTATATTTTAAGCGTTTATATTTAGTGTATTATACTTTTATTATTGTGTGACGTTAATTTTAATACATAGGACAGTAAATAAAACCAATAACAAAAATTTAAACCGAATAAATAATAAATAAATCGCGTTTTAACTTAATATTTAACTAAAATCCGCGTTTAAAAATAAACCAACTTAAATTTCGCGCTAATAAATCAAATATCTACTAAATATATAAACAAAAATAAATTCAAAATAATTTAAAAAGGCGTTTTAATAAATATATTGAAAAAAAACCCAGTAAAACGGGCTAAAACAGCGTAAAACCAGCAAATAAATTCGGGAAAACTATATAACGTACCTGTAATAAAATAACAATTTAAAAACCAAAATCTAGACCCTTTTTGAATCGAACAAATAACTAAAAACCGTAAATTTTAAAATAGTTTGAATATAAATATTCCATTTTTAAGCAATAGTGTACTTTAAGATTCCTTAAAGTCGATCTTTGGGTGTAATTAGTGGTGTAACACTCGAAGGTCGAGTAAACACCGAGTAAACAAGCGGTAAGTGCTTCCGGTACCGCATTCCAATAACGCGTGTTTTAATTAGTTTGTTTCTAAACTTAAATTTAAAGTCGGCTATTTTATAAATTTGTTTTTGAGGTAATTAGTTAGCCTTGAATTTTAAATAAATAAATACAGTTTTGTTATAGTAGATTTTTAATTGCGTATATTTATTGGGCTTCATATCTTATTTTGTCCTCCTTGTTATTTTGACGTTAGTGCTTATTTTATTTCTCATAAATTTGAAATTTCACTTCTCGGTTTATAAAATTTGAATAAATAAATAAAAACAGAGAAGTTTAAGGGTCATTTGAAATCTAGGTCTTTTATTGGAGCAGCGTTTTTGTTCTGTACTTGTTGTTGTTTTGCCGTTTAGCTGTACATCTTAGCTTCGAGTTTATTTAGCGTCGCCAGGGCATTTTGATCAGGGTTTTGTGTGTCCTTGTTGTTTTTGTTATCTGATTTTTCAGCATGGTTGTCCATCGAGATGAGGAGCCGTTGCCGAAGAAGAAGATGGGTGGTAGGTCGGAGTCAGTCAGGGCTGAGCAGTCGGAGTCTGGGGCGGTCGACAAGGTCGAAAAGGAGGAGGTTGTGGTTAGGGAAGAGAAGTCGGAGTCGCAGCCCGACGAGGAGGTAGTCGCAGACGGAGCCTGGGTCTGTGGTGGTGGAGTCGGAGGGGCCGGCGCCCCTTGTGTGTGGAGCCGGGCCTGAGTCGCCCACAATGTCAAGAGGCCAGCGTCGCGGATCGACTAGCAGCAACGGAAGCGTTGCGGCTAGCGATCTTGACGAACTGGATCTCATGATGTTCCGGGCGATGAAGGCGCACGGCCTTATACACAAGCGGGTTCCTGTCACTTTGGCAACCATTACCGTGGACGACAGGAAGGTGATTTGCAACGTCTCGGAACTCGTCCGTGGACGGTTAAAGATCTTAAGATGGTGCGAGGCGAGGTAAAGAAGGCTGTGGCGGAGGTAGCAGTAGCAGCGGCGAGGACGGAGCAGGTCGCAGTAGGGCAGTGGGGATCAAGAAGTCGCTTGGTACCAGGGGTAGCTTTGTGCGTAGGTGCAGTGACAAAGAAGGCAGCGTCGACGGTCGCGGTTCGTGTCCACGCCAATCCAGGGGTCAAAGAAGACGTCAGAGCGACGTTGAAGAGGAAGGTTGATCCGGCCAAGGATGGGTTTGTTGTTGTCGGAGCACGTAGGACGCGTAGGGGTGACGTTGTTGTCGAGTGTGCTGGTCGAGAAGACGCCAAGCGGTTGCAGTCGACGGTGAACGGGGCTTGTCAGGGTCTGACCGCGAGGACCATTGAGAAGAGGAGGCCGCGCATCGTGCTCCCTGGGGTAGAGAGGGAGATGAAGCAAGAAGAGCTCGTGAGGAAGTTGATCGTTCAGAACCCCCACTTCAAGGGGCTTAGGTTCGAGGAGGAGGTCAAGGAGAAGTTTCGGTTTGGCGCCAAAGGACCCAGAGATCTGTTGGCCAGCCTTGTTTTCGAGGTGTCGCCGGAGGTTAGAAGGTGTTTCTTGGTGGATTCGGTCAGTCTGAGTTGGCGTAAGGTCTGGGCTCGTAATCACTTCTCGATGGTGCAGTGCTATCGCTGTTACGAGTTTGGTCATAGGTCAGCGGAGTGTAAGGAGCGGGTGCAGTTTTGCGGTAACTGCGCCGAAGTGGGGCATGAGTTCAAGAACTGTAGGCGGGCAGTTTCTTGTTGTGTTGTTTGTGCGAGGTCGAACGATAGGGTTGGTAGCGTCAGGGTCGACACTCGTCACGACGCCAAATCCAGTGAGTGCCCATCGATGCAGGGTTTGAAGGTAGTCATCACCAGGAACATCGACTATGGATCCTACGCCATTAGACGATATTCCGAGAACCTCGAAAATTAAATGTGCTCAAATTAATTTAAGCAAGGGCAAAGGGGCCACAAATAATTTCGTTAAATTAATGAACGAAAACAAAATCGACATCGGGCTCATACAGGAACCGCATCTGTATAGCCATAAAATAATAGATTTTGGGAGGGGGGTTTACCGTCTTAAACGCGAACAGCGAACGACCGCGCAGCGGAATAATAATAATAATTAATGGGGCCGGAATTATATTAAATAATTTATCAAACGAATTTCTAACGACGGCTGAAATCGAAACCGGATTAAATACGTTTTACGTGATTAGCGCGTACCTTCCACCGGTCGACTCCCGGCGGGAAAATCCTCAGACAGAGGACTTAAATAAAATTGAAGGAATTCTTCGTAAAATCGGTAGGAATAAAAATCTAATTATCGGGGGAGATTTTAATGACAAGTCGCCACTATGGGGTAGCCCTATAGAAGACGATAGGGGTTTACAGGTTGCTTGATCTTTTAACGGAATGGGACCTTAGTGTGATAAACACTAATGATTCACCTACGTTTGAGGTACATAGAGGCAGCAGTTTTATTGATATTACTGCAGCCTCGCACGAGATGTTAGAAATCATTTGTGATTGGAAATTGAGTTCGGACGAGGAAACAAACGCTCTCTGACCATAAATTAATAACATGGGACGTTGAGACCAAAACAAGCCCAAACGAGCAGCTAACTATATTTCCGCGGTTCTGTAATAAAAAAGCAAATTGGGAGTGGTTTAAACAAAAATTTGGCGAAAGTATCCCTGCGCCCGAAAACGAGCTACTTAACTGCCGAGAGGCAGACGAAATAGAAACACTCGCGGAAAATTTAAACGATGCGGTGGTAGACGCGTCGTCGTACTGCATACCGCGAAAGAAAACATTTAAAGAGAGCGTACCCTGGTGGACCCGGGAACTAACCACCAAGCGGGCAGAAACGCGTAACCTAAGGTGCCGCTATCAACGCGCCTCGGGAGAAATAAGAGAACAACGAAGAATAAAATACAATCAAAGTTACCGCGAATATAAGATATTAATAGAAGAAACGCGAACAAGTAAATTCAAAAAATTCTGCAAGCAAAACTCAGAGAAAGAACCTTGGGGAACCGCGTAATAAGAAGTAAACAACAGAAAATCGCGCTCGGTAACATAAGAAAAACAAATGGCAAATATACGGAAGGTTTTAAAACCACGGCGAAATATTTATTAGAGAAATTCTTCCCTTCGGATAATCCTGAGGAGGATGAGGGTTCGCATGATTTAGTACGTCGGGAAGCTATAGAGGCGTAAGGAACAGGTGCCGATAAGACAATTCTAGTTCACGAGGTCGTCGGGACTCTTAGGAGGATAAACCATAAGAAGGCACCGGGGCGTGATGGAATCACTTCAGACGCAGCTCTGAAGGCGTGCCCGTTAGCCCCGTGTGTGTTTGCTGGGTTGTATAATCTTTGCCTAGAAAGGGGCGTCTTTCTGCGTTGCTGGAAAGTCCAGAACGTGAAATTCATACCTAAACCTAAAAAGGCGGATGCGTCAGACCCGGGCAGCTATCGTCCAATTAGCTTGCTACCGGTGCTGTGGAAAGCTTTGGATCGCGTTATGACTACCCGAGTTGAGCACTTAGTGCGTGACAGCGACGGTTTTGATAACCGACAGTTCGGTTTTATGGAGGGAAAGTTGACTATCGACGCATGCGAGAGATGCAAAGGAGTAATGTATCGTTGTTGCTTTGGACATTTCAGAAACATTTGATGCTGCTTGGTGGCCATTGATTGTTTGCGAGTTGAAAAATAGGGGTAGTCCGCGAAAAATGATGTCTTTGGTCAAGAGTTATTTCTCGGTGCGATAGGCACAAGTTGAAATGCCGGGGGAAGTTTTGTCGCGCGAGGTGGAAAGGGGATGCCCGCAGGGGTCATGCTCTGGTCCCACATTTTGGAAGTTGTTGTATGAAAGCATCTTTAGGGTCAAGTTGCCCACAGGATGCTCAATCGTTGGGTTTGCGGATGATACGCTTTTAATTGTCAGATCGCGATTGTTAATGGATATGCGTACACAACCGAACGAGGCGCTTAATAAACTACAGGAATGGTCGCTGGCGATAAAATTAAAATTTAACACCTCGAAGTCAGAGGCGCTTTATTTCGGAAAGAAACCGGTACAGTGACCCCTAAGCTAGAGCTGGGAGGGAAGAAAGTACCGTTTAAGGAAGCAATTACATGTCTCGGGTTAAAGATTGACAATAAGTTAAATTGGAACACTCACGTGCAGTACGTTAGAAGCAAAAGCAGTGAAATATCAAACAAAATGATGGCGGCGGCGAAAATCAACTGGGGTTTCAGGGGCGAATCGCTAAAGACGATTTATGCCGGAGCAATTGAGCCGGCAATGCTGTACGCAGCTTCTGTATGGGCGGAAGGTTGTAAAGTCCGGGAGATGCGTCAATTGACGAGCGTACAACGCATAACCGCAGTAAAAGCGGCCAGAGCGTACAGGACCACCTCCACGGAAGCGGTGCTGGTGATTTGTAGGACTGTCCCTATCGAATATATTGTTAGGGAGATTAGAGATAGGAGTTTGATAAATATAGAGAAAGGGCGCGAAACTATCGAAGATATTCATCTTGGTAATAGGGAGGTAGAGAAAAAGATCTTTGTATCGGAGTTGGGGCACCCGGCCGATATTAGAGGAATCGAGTGTGTAGAAGGCGATGTGGAGGCGACGGGTATCAGAATTTATACGGACGGTTCACGCATGAATGACGAACAAGCAGGCGCGGCGTTTGTCGTATTTAAGCAGGAAAGGGAGGTGTTTCGGTTTTAAACCAAACTCGCAAACTGGAGCACTATCTTCCAGTGCGAATTGGTAGTCATACGAGAGGCTATCGATTACGTAATAAACCACGCGGGCAGAGATGAATATTATATAAGCAGCGCTGACAGCTTTAACAAACATGAACACCTCGACAGACCTACAGGCGGACGTCTGGAGGATAGCGCATACGGCGCTCGAGTTTCGACAGTTAAAGTTCTGTTGGGTTAGGTCGCACGATGGTAATGTAGGGAATGATTGGGTTGACGAATTAACTAAGAGGACGCGACGGGCGACTTTCGGATATCACATTCGTCGATACCGAGGTCTCAAACTAAAAGAAAGCTGCGTGAAAAGTCAATCCTACAATGGGAAGAGAGGTGGAACAACGCTGCCACGGGCAGGTTGACCCACAAATTCATACCGAGCATAGAAGCTAGAGGTGAGATCGAAGTGAAGCTCGGGTGGAGCATTGGGGACGTGGCCGCAAGTATAGCGGCCCTTATTCAAATTATAATATATTGAGTCGGAAGGGTGTATTTCCATATAAATAGGTCAAAGACATCTCTGTGTTAAACGAGATTAAACTTCCGCCTAAGGATGCATTCTACAATGATCTAACATTCTCACATTTCACGGATGCAGAGTATCAGCATGCAGAACAGGTATGGAATGAGTTTAAGATTGGTAGATTAGGGGAATATAGCGATCTTTATTTAAAAACAGATGTCCTGTTGTTAGCGGACATTTTTGAAAAATTTAGTGATGTATGCATATCAACTTATCATTTAGACCCAAGTATACTCAGGTTAAATTGGATTTACTAACGGATGTGGACATGTACCATTTTATCAGAAAAGGCATACGGGATGGTCTCACTCAGTGCAGTGGCAGATATGTCAAAGCAAACAACTCATATATAAATGACTATGACGCTAGCAGACTTTCTAAATACATTACTTATCTTGATGCCAATCATTTATATGGGTGAGCTGTGTCCCAGTATCTGCCTATAAGTGGTTTCAGATGGGTATGCGGTGAAGAACTTGTTCGCATTCGAAATCAAATTTTATACACGTCTTCCACGAGTGACAAAGGGTACATACTGGAGGTTGATTTAGAATATCCGGAAAATCTTCACTACGCTCACAATTATTTACCATTTTGTCCTGAGAGCATGGTACCACCACTTCCAACTTAGAAAACTTCTAAGCTGCTTGCGACCCTTTTGGATAAAGAGAAGTACGTTGTGCACTACCACAATCTACAACTGGCTTTACAGTATGGTCTTAAACTCACAGTAGTACAGCGAGTGCTGGAATTCGATCAGGCTTCATGGATTAAACCATATATAGATTTAAACACCAATTTGAGAACATCAGCCAAGAATGCATTTGAAAAAGATTTTTTCAACCTATATTTGGTAAAACCGTGGAGAATGTTGGCAAGAGGGTCGATGTCATGATTATCACGCGGTGGGAGCCCAATGGTAAACAAACTGTGCGCTACCAAGTTAATTGCTAAACCTAATTTTAATGTAGTTTAGTGCTAGACGAGGATTTGGCAATCATACAGATGAATCGAGTTAAAGTTACTTATAATAAGCCGATTTATGTGGGCCTGTCAGTTTTAGATCTTCCCAAGTCTTTAATGTATGATTTTCATTATGGAACCATGAAACATTTGTATGGATCCAAACTCTCGCTTCTTTACACAGACACCGATTCCCTTGTGTATAGTGTGCAGATAGAAGACTCGTATTGTAACATTCGCGCAAATTTAGACCATTTTGATACAAGTGATTACCCCCCAAACAATAAGTACAATATTCCTTTAGTTAATAAGAAAGTGCTTGGAAAATTTAAAGACGAGTTTTGTGGTGACTTGGTCTTGGAGTTTGTTGGCACCAGGGCAAAGTCGTACTGTATAACAAGTGAGAAAGACGTTGTAATAAAGATAAAAGGAATTTCTTGTAGTGTTGTTAAGGGAATTGGTGTAGATAGTTTTAGAGATATAGTCAACGATAATTCCAATGCTCTCATGCATACGATGGTATGCATTCGCAGTATTAAGCATCAGTTGTACACTCGGTTAATTAATAAGGTTAGTTTGTCGCGTGACGATGACAAACATTGTCATCTCAAACAGCACATCAACATATGCATGGGGACATAAAGATATAAGATAGTTGCTATATTTGTATATATTTTATTGTGTATATATAGTAGTATGTAAGCTAGTTATAAGACATACCTACCATCCCCATCCTTAATAATTCCTTCGCTCCCGGCGACATGTGTTTACCTCCACGCGGTCTCGCTGGACGGTAAAACATCTTGTCGTTAATCTAACAATATGTTTTATTGACGGAAAACGCGTTTCCTCTGTTATTAAACAGCACATTAATTTCTTTTTTGTTATAGGTCTTTTTAAATAACACATTAATTTCTTTTTTTGTTATAGGTTACTTTAAGCTGCTTGGATTCGGCTACACGAAAAAATAAAATAATGTTATACTTTGTAAAAATTGTATTGTATTAATTCATTAAACTGTAAATCGGATAAAATAAATTATTAAACTGTTGTGTGCTTAATTTCTTTGTGTTAATACCTCTAAGTGTTTAGTTAAAGCATATGTTTTGGGTAGCGTAAAAAAGATTTTAAAAATAGAGTTAAATATAGATGTGCAAAAATTTAGAGTTTTGGGGCCTTTAAAAGTGTAACTATGTAAGGGGTGGCCCTATTTTAAATCTGTTTACAGATTCGGATTCTGCGTAAAATTCTAGACTAATTTGATGTGTCGGATAGCTAAAAAATTTATAAGGATGGTTAGAAATCGCTGCCGGTAAAAAATCTTAAAATGAGGGTAGCTCCCTGGAGGATGATGCTATCCAAAAAATTCCTCGAAATTCAGGTAGCTGAAAAAAATCTAATATTAATTGATATCAAACAAGGTACATTTATCTTGTGGGTGGAAATGGCTAGTCGAAGAAAACTATTTGGTCCAGATGTGTGAGGAAATGAGGGCAGCTGGAGGAAAAGAGGCGGTGGATAGCCTGGTTATACACTACTGTCGCGTTTGTTTTTCCATTTGGAGACATACACATGCTTTTTTAGTAATCAGAAGCGTTCGCATTTTTTAATTTCTTTTTAATTAATTCGTTTCCATTACTTTATCGATTTGATGTCAGTGCCTCATTTGTATTATAAATCAAGCTTAATAGTTTTTCAGACAGTTCAACACCGTTATAATAATTATTCATGTACCTTTATAAGGTGAAGCTTCATCAACCTCAATATTGATGACCCAACCTTTGTATTGTTTAAATCATTAGCTGTTGCATCACTATACATTTCTATATTTAAATGAAATCCATCTGAGGTAGTAAGTTTGTTACGTACAGTTTTGGCCCCAAAAAATCTAGCCGGTAATCCACACAACACGCGGTGAAATACTCCGCTAAAAATCCAGTTTGAGTAAAATACTGAATACCTCGACAATACTAACAAAAAGCTCTCATTCAGACTATAAATAATACTATCTTAAGAAAAGCCCCTTTATTACCCAACTATGAGACTCATTACTAGTCACGTAATTTTATCGAATAACAACCGTTTCAGTTCATAACGAAACTTCTGATTCGTCGAGCTCTCTCATCAATGAAAAATCGGCATTCTTTCCGGTACGTAAATTCCAATCGTTTTAATTCTAATTGCTTCAAGTGTTTCTTATATAAATATCAAATTTGTTTCAATATTGCGGCTCATCATGCATATGTTGGCTTTTAATAACAAGCGAGTACGTGACTATTTCCTTGTAGCACTTTATATTGATAAATAATGCAACTTTTCAGTAAACCTACGAAATTCTTCTATTAATAATTTGTTGTCATAATGCAGGGATGATATAAGTAAAACATTACTCTATTGAGCTAATATAAGATCGAACGTTCTTAATGAAAGTTTACGCTTTTAAGATTAACAATTGCGAATTAGAATTTTGTCATCATTGGCCAAAATTGCGACTTTCTCTCAACTATAAATATTGCTATGCACTACTGGAATTATCAAGCCCCTGCATTGGGCTGTTATATTAATTATTGCTATGTATAAACAAGAATTGTAATTATCGTTCTCCGACGTTGGGCTGTCCTATTTCTATTGCTATAAACTCCCTCCAGAACTGAACTGGATTTTATCTTGAATCAACCTTGTCAACCAATAACAAAATTTGATACGTTACCGCCTTACTTGTTATTAATTTTGTATTCAACTTATAACTCCTCCTTGATTGTTTAAATTATCAAATCACTCCCATTAACTTTATCTTATGACTTCGACTAGAATTTATTTGGAATTATAAAATTCAGTTAATTCGATTCTATATAATGAAACAAATATTATGTACAGTTTTTGTAAATTATTTTAAATACACTTTTCAATTAATTAATGTTGTAAATCTCATTTATTAAAAATCATATACTTTTTACTCAAAACCCAAAGTCACCAAAAAACCTTTTATTTTTATAAAAGAAGAAGTGTGGAACGTTCGAAACCTCTTACCATATTACGCACATTATACGTTTTCAAGTCCTTCTTTTGTTGACTTTTTCACATTCATATTATATTAAGCAAATTCAATATTCAAAATAAAAAATAT
Organism: Platerodrilus igneus; assembly: GCA_036346225.1. NCBI lineage: Eukaryota > Metazoa > Arthropoda > Insecta > Coleoptera > Lycidae > Platerodrilus > Platerodrilus igneus. The sequence goes on from JARFIW010001244.1 coordinate 108,862, forward strand.
AGAAAAATAAAATGTCTTATAACTAAAAATCTGACCTGGTCTATTTTCTTCGCATTGACGCATCCATTTGGATAAAAATTATCTTCCCCAATTCAGGATTATTACATGCCCATTCGAAATATTGTTTATCCACACGCTTGAACCATTGCATTTAAATTATTGCCATCACCCTGTGGTCTACCACTAACTTATACTTATGTACCCCAATTTATTATCGTCTCATTTCAGACTTAGAATTACTTCTTATTAATGTCCCCAAACTTAGAATTGGATTATCATCATTTATTTTCCCTTGACTTAGAAATTGTATTATTCTCCATCAGAACTCAGAATTACATTTATTCTCCACGGACTCAGAGCCCTATTATTATTATGTTTTAGTTTAAAATAAAATTCCCTTAAATCTACTTACGTTTAATCGGCAATCATAATTTTCATCTTGGTACTTACACTATTTTTCACTTTGAATTATTATTACGTATCACTTTATTCCATAGTGGCGCACTTCGGCCTTTGTTGAGTAGTAAACTGACTTCGTTATCACTGTACCTGTTAATATATCTTTTCTCCCCTACTCCGTCAGTGGGTATGGTCTACAAACTCGTCGCTCATTATAATCAATCAAATATTTGCATTTAAAGTAGTTTCTGATGTAATTTTCTATTTTTTCAAATAATTGTGACCTGCTCGCAGCTGTCTTCGTTATCAAACATGCGGTGTTTTGATGAATCTAATTGCTTTTTCATAAACAACTAATGCAATTTGAGTTTTAATTTTCATATCTGCCTGTTATTTACGCAATTTCTAATCACCTCTCTTTATCAAAGTTCTTAACTACTTGCACGCATTCGCATTATGCATCCTGAAGCTCTATTTCTTATCTCCGTATTAATCTAATTGTTTGGAACTCTTTTGAATGCGTGTTTAATTACACTTTATTATGTTTACATATAAATACGCGTGCTTCCACTGAAAAATATCATTATTTGCTTTACCTAAATTAACTAAAACTCTATCTACAGGGTATTAAATATTTACTATTTACTTAATGCATATGTTCCTGATTTCTTACGGTAACTATGCGTCTTCCTGTGTGTATTTGCGTCGCTTAAAATTACTTATACTTTATATACAGGGTGTTGACTGCCTACTACTTACAAACTATGTCCATTTCTCAATTCTTTACTAAATAAATGCAGTTTTCTGCTGCCTATGGTAATTTCTCATTTCTAAACGACCTTTACTATAAAGTTCACCCTTAAACAACCTCTTATCACAGCAATATATATATATATATATAAGTATATGTATTATATATATATATATATATATACTACTATTAATATTACGAAATAAGCTGCCCAAACGTTGGAACTCAAGAAAGTATGCTGTGTATGCTAGCTTAATAGAAAATGTGAATTACTTCCTTATGTGCACGTTTTCTCTTCAAGCTCAGCGATGGATATGCTGTGGACTACGAAAATGAAATGAAACAAAGGAATCTCAACGTTGCAGGTATACTTTTATGAACAATCTTTGATACATCCAAAAATATTTATTTTCTTCTGCACGCATCATGTAAGGAATCTACTTACACACAGATATGAAAGAAGTCTATGATTGCAATTTACAACTTAAGTTTGAAAAGAAATAAAATTTTATCACTAGCTGCATATTAATACAATCTTCATCTAAACATTGTTAATAATTAGAAAATCCCAAAACATTTTATATGTAAGTCACAGCATTTCTTTAAATTTTTGATAGATAATTTTAATATTCTTCTATTACCCAGTTTCAGTGTAGTTGATCAGCAACCTTGAGCAGAAATTTTTGTAAGGGTCAAATCACCTCAAGTCCTGACTTAAAAATTGCTAAAAAAACTATCAGTTCACAAATAATTTTATATACGCTAAAAAAACTTAAACTAGCTTAATCTACTTAATACCACACAAATTGTCTTTCTAGGTTTAAAGCAAAGTTATACGTGCGTTTTGATCGCCACACTCTTGCTGTTATTCATATCTCTATGACCATCTGCCTTTGCTTATAATTCATATCTAAAAAATAATTTCCATTGGAATTAACTGCAGCGAAAATTTCTGGTTCGAAATTTTTAAATTTCTATTTCAATCAATCTTCATACTTTGAAGTATATCAGTTTTTAAAAGTACTTTTATTTTTGATTGATTAAAATAGTCCGGGACCTTGCGTTTAGACAAGTTATCACTTACACTATAGCAATAAATTAATTGTCATTGCACTTCATAAAAAGTTATTCAGTAACTATATATCAATGATCAAATATCGAAGTACCTATGTTCAAATCTTAAATGCCTGCTCTTCATTAAATTCCTTCTTTATGTAATAAAATTCTAAATTTGTAATCTTTTTTCAAATTTTGATTACAATCTAAAAATATAAGTCATCCTCATAATGTGACAATTAACCATAATTTCACATGTTCTTATCTCTAATGACTTGTCAGTTTACAATTTATTGCGATCATAAAATTTCCTATTTTTCAATAATTAATAAAGCTAATCGTTTGTTGTCTCTCTCCTTATAATAAATTTTACAAGCTTCTGTAATATATAGGCATTAAAACTTGTATTTCATATGGTTTTATAGTTTTTCCCAGTGTTATCGCGTTTCTCGAATCGACGTGTATTTATTCACGGAAAATAATTAGTTATCCTTTGCAATGATTTATTATTTCAAGAAGACCTTCCAACGAGTAGTTTGCAAATAAATGCAGTATTTTTGTTGTGGACTAAATAAGGTTTATTGACTGATATTCCTAAAAAGGATGAATGCATTATTGAATTTACATTCTAGAAAAGTACAGATTTTTATATTTTTGCCGGCTAGAACTTATTTTAAATGATATATTTTAAAGAAGATAACTTGACATTGAAGTTATTTAGTATTCTTAATGTGTATGAATCTATACACTCTAGACTCGTTTTACGGTTTTTCCAGTCTGCATAAATGCAATTAAACTTATTTTTGAGATAGTTTTCAAAAGAATAGATATTCATATAGGAAATTTTAAATCACAAGAGATTATTAAGCACCGAATTCTGCGAAAAAACCGACCTAAAATGGAAAAGCAAAATTTCCCAATAAATGCAATACGCTAATTTATATTTATTTACCTTAAAAATACTAAATAAATTTCAGTGTCAAGATATATCGTTTAAATTAATTTCCATAATGCATTCATTTTCGTTAAAAATACCAATTTTCGAGTTTTTAAAGCAAAGCATATTTATTTTAAAGAAACCTATTTCGGAACGATTATAGAACAAATTATATTTATGTTAATTACGGCATTTCTTCAAAAAATGTTTTCAAAGCTAATTCCTTCCCGTAAATAAATACAAGTCAAATTCGTAGAACGCGACAATACCGGAAAGGCTATAAAGCTGATAAGAGAACGAGTTTAATAGCTCTAATTATATTACAGAATAAAAGACTTTTTACGATCGCAATAAAATTTATAACGGCAGCTCGTTAGACATAACAGAATGCGGAACTGTGAATAATGTTATATCATGCGGGAGACTAACCTTCGAGAACTTCGAAGCACGATGATGAATTGAGATTATTTATTATGTAAGGACGAGATTTAACGAGGGGGGTTCATTCATTCATTCATTCAACGATTCCTACTTACGGCATGCAACATGTAATTAGTTCAAGATTGTAATACATTGTGTCGGCGTTCCATATGCGACATAGAGATTTAAACATAAGTTATAGGACGTAATTATATTAAAGAGCACAAACAAGATTTTTCGCTTTAATATAAACACTCTTGGTGTAAGATTACAAGCTACGTTAATCTGTAAAAGTGTTTTCGAAAACGTATACTTCGACGGATGAAAATTAATTATGGAGATACAAAAATTTGGAACCTAGAAATTTCCAATGCAGTTAATTCCAATGGAAACCATATTCTAAATAGTAATTATAAGCAAAAACAGGTGGTCGTAATAAAGAATATCTGCGGAAATTTGACGATACAAAGAGAGCAAGTATAAATTTCTTTTAAACCTAAAAGGACACTTGAATACGAATAAGTACATTAAGTTAGAATAAGTCTTTATTATTGTTACGTATAAAAATTATTTGGAAATAGATAATTTAATTTCAGTAACTTTGAGGTCAGAGCTGAAGCGTTTTTGACCCTTACAAAAATTTCGGCACAGCGTCGTTGATCAACTACTTGGACGCGAGTAATAATAATAATACAAAATATTTGAATTATCCTGTAAATTTTAATAAAAGTTTTGTGATTCACATATGAAATGTTTAGAAAGTTTCAAATAATTAACGAAAAATAAGTAAGGATTGTAGTGATACGTAGGTAGTAAAAAGATATTTTTTTTCATTAAGCTGTAAATTGAATTTATATGCATTATTTAGGTTTGGTATCTAAAAGATTATTTAGTTAATGTGTGTAAAGTAAGATGTTTTCGAATGTATAGAAGATTGTTCATAGACGTTTCTTGAGATTTCTGTTTTATTTTATTTTCATAAAGTATACAGCATATTTTACGCTCAGTCAGCCAAAGAGGGAAAAATGCACAAAAAGGTAAGAATTCACATTTTTGATATGCTATTATGCAAGCATTCATTGCATCCTTATATTAGTCAGGGCGGTTGTACCCCGATGCGCATATATAGCTAGTAAGATGAAATAATAACTTAGACTTTTATGCAAAGCCCAAATGATCATTTCAAATCGACATAGTAATTAAAAGAAAGAAAATATAAGGTCTTGAACAGAACTTGAACCTGCATCCTAGTCCTGTCCAAGACCTTATATTTTCTTTCTTTCAATTACTAGCTCGATTTAAAATATCATTTGGCCTTTGCATAAAAAGTCTAAGTTATTATTTTACCTTATTAACTGTAATACGTTAGTATTTATCAACTTACCTTGTGTAAAAAGGACTACCTAGTATATATATATATATATATATATATATATATATATATATATAAGGTAGTTAATTATATATAATATATATATATATATATATATATATATAAATATATTGTTGTGGATTTAAAGGGTAAATAGGTGTAAACAATAAAATTTTAGCAACCGTGTATATAGAAATAGGAGCAAATTAATTGCGCGCCAAATTAATTAATTTATATAGTGAAAAGGGGGAGTATTAAGGTATTTTTCTATATTTAAATTAGAATGTTAAAATTACATAAGGAAAAAAAAGCTTTAAAGTACATAAAACTCAAGGATACGCATAAGAAATTATAATAATTTAATCAAACGCATAGTAGCAAAAAGGGGAGCGCGCAGGCATAGAAAATCAATAATTTCAAACGCAAATGTATTCAATTTTAAAAGCCAACGTTCGGTTATACAAATACTACAAAGCGAAGAAACCGAGAATTGTTATTTCAAACGGTCGATTGTTTCAAAAAACACCTGTTGTTAAATGTCAGGTTATTAAAACTGGATTATACGTTAAGATAGAATTCCCATGAAATTGTTTTCAACGGTCAATTTGGATAAGCTGCTACAATAACCAGTACCTTAAGGTGTAAGTGGAATAAACGATCGATAATATAAAACAGACAGAGAAAAGTATAAATAAAGCGTTGGATTTAAGTCACGTAAGATATACACGGGTATTTGTGAAGGACAACTACAATATCGATTTTCTGTAACTCAAGTGGGGTTCGAGAGGAGACAACAGACATGCGTGGAACTGAGATATATAGCTAAGAGGTGGCGTGTCTGAACGGGGAAAACTCTATTATTAGTCGATGGCCAACACTTTTCCAGAAGTGCTCATACGGTAAGCTAGGAAACGAAATTCTGTGTAAACAGCACGACGGATGGGAGACATTTTTTAGAAATTATAGTTGGATACGTTCAAAATTTTAAGAAGCCGTTTCGAAAACAAGCTTTTCACATGAAACAGGTTCCATTAGGGGGGGGGGTGAAATAATCTAAATACACGAACGAATATACTAAAGCTCTCTTCTTTTCTTTCCATTGAGATCTGAATACGGGTTTAGATCTTCAATCTATAATAGTAAAAGCTTCGGTTAGCAATTATTGTGTTCAGTAAAGTTACATTAAACATCCTGTTAAAAATCATAAAAGCTGTAGTAGCGGAGCGCAAGTTATAAAAATGTTTGCAGGAGTTGGTGCTTGTTTAGATAAAACTACGACAAAGTTATTAAATGGATGGAAGATATTTGGGGTAAGCAAATCTGAAAGCAATTTGTATGCATGATATATCTGGCATGGAATGGTACTGTTGAGACGCAGCTAATATCTTGGGGGAAGAACCGGAGTGGTAGCGGAGATGTTGAATGGTGGGGATCTGTGGGTCCAGGCTTCTTCGTAGTAGACGGACACATCGACGAGGGTTTCTGGTAGCCATCTGCAGCGGTGACGCGGAACGTAGATGACTCCAGGTAACGATCTTTAAATTTCAGTTTTGTATAAACATTTGTGGTAATATTTTGGTGTTTGTGTGTTTAACCTATTGGTGGCGTATTTATTATTTTTAAAACTTGTTTAAAAAGGTACATGTGCTTGGACAATTAGTTTTGATTATTGAAAAAGGGTTTATTAATGATATATAAAGGTTTATTCAGGCTATAAATTGTGGTTGTAAGGAGTAAACGGGTCTGTAAATTTGTTTTCAATAATGCAAGGTTTAAAAAGTATTTACAAAAACTGGGTTATAATGAGCTCACCATAGACCAGTATGAAGTTAAACTAGAGTTGCATGTGGGGCCCATCTACTCATATCATGTAGAATTTTTGTTAAAATAATTTAAAAACCAAAGGCGTTAAAGCATTTAATAATTGAGCTGGTAACAATTGTACCAAATCGTTTGTACTCATGTGTAAATATTTTATCCGTTAATATGTGTAAATAAAAGGTTGTATGGTTGGTGTATTATTTTGGTAATTTTATTTGATCAATTATTTTAGTGTTCTTTATTATATTTTCGTAAGCATTAGTATATTCATTTAGTTCTACATACATACATACAAGACACGGTCAAAATTGAAATTTTCGTGTTAAGTTTAAGAGAAAAAAAATAGCCCAAAGCTATTTTTGGTGGGCAAAATGTTTCGTATTAATTAAAACTCAATGTTTATAGTGGAATAAAATTGTGCAGTGCGCTTGCGCCTCTTATAGTGAAACGCGTTTGAAAGTGATTTTGTTACGTTTATCGAAGACCCTTCATTCGAGCTAGTACCGGAACGGTTGTGCGGGCCAACCTATACAAACAATAAAGTATAGTGCTTGTAACAGTGCATTCAACTGACTTGCCCGGGGGCATTGCAGCAACATTGAAGAGGACCACACACCAAGGACAATATTGGTGAGTGAATTTATGCATTCTGTTTATCTTTACATGCATACAAATTTTTGTATTTAAAGCTCGCGTTTTGTTATACTTTCGCAGTGCAGTCTACTAAAATTAATAAGACGCGCCAGCACATTATTCAAGTTAATTAATTACATAAGTCATAACGCATGATTTAATCAATACATAGGTAGGTCAAAGTATAAAAATTACTCAAATTATTATATAGGTGCAAAGCAGTGATTAAATAACTTTCTATAAGGTTGACTTTGTAAACATTAGGAAAGGAGTGAGACAGGGATGTGCCCTATCCCCATTGATTTTTAACTTGTACATAGAAGAGGCAATGAATACGGTCAAATGCAGGAAGACATTTGGAATTACTATGCAGGGACAAAAAATTGATATGCTTAGATTTGCAGATGATATAGCGGTATTAGCGTCTAGCAAAGAAGAGTTAGAATCTGCTCTTAATGAAATGGAAACGGTTCTAACAGAGAGATACGGTATGAAAATTAACAAAACTAAAACTAAAGTTCTAGTATGCAAAGGTGGGGAAAATAAATCAAAAACAAGAATGCAAGTATGTAACACGAACTTACAAGAGGTTAAGGATTTCTGCTACCTAGGAAGCCAAATAACGCAAGATGGGAAAAGCACAAAAGATATAAAACAAAGATTAGCACAAGGTCGTGCTACATTTAACAAGAAAAAGCAACTACTGTGCTCAAAGACCATAAATATAGAAACAAGAAAAAGATTGCTTAAAACATATGTATAGAGCACAGCACTGTACGGATGTGAAGCCTGGACAGTAGGAGAAGCGGACAAGAAAAAGGTAGAAGCCTTTGAAATGTGGTGCTACAGACGTATGATGAAGATATCATGGACAGACAAAGTTAAGAACGAAGAGGTACTAAAAATGGTAGGGGAAGAAAGAAATATGTAAAAAACGGTAAAAAATAGGAGAGATAGGATGATAGACCACATACTACGGCATGAGGGAATAGTGCGGAATATACTAGAAGCAGAGATAGGAATAAAGAGAAGAAGAGGTAGACCTAGGTTAGACTACTGCACACAGATAGTGAAAGATGTAGGCTGTAGGAGTTTCAGGGAGATGTGTAGGCTAGCCCAGAATAGAAATCAATGGAGGTACGCATCCAACCAATCCCAAGATGGATAAACTAATGACGAAAACATAACTGTGCTTAAACATGATGATTATTATAAGTAACTACAAGAATTGGTTGGGCAATATTCTCGAATAATGTTAAGTGTGAAAGGATTTACTGGAAAACCATTATTTCGGCAAACGTCTAAGTGTTGGGGGATCTTGGTAGCCACAGGTTGCTTAACCCCCTTCACTGAATCTCGGTGAAATAGGGCATAAAATTAGAAAACAATAGAAGGGGAACGAGCTGTATACACATGCTATGTGAGAATTTCAGGGAACTATGTAGGCTAGCTCAGAATATAAATAAGTGCAGGTACGTGTCCAACCAGGAAAACCATTAATTCGGCAAACGTCTAAGTGTTGGGGGATCTTGGTAGCCTCAGGTTGCTTAACTCCCTTCACTGAATCTCGGTGAAATAGGGCATAAAATTAGTAAACAATAGAAGGGGAACCAGCTGTATACACATGCTGTGTGAGAATTTCAGGGAACTATGTAGGCTAGCTCAGAATATAAATAAGTGCAGGTACGTGTCCAACCAGTTTTGAGACGGAAAACTTAATGACAAAAAAATAAGCACAGATAAATCTGATGATTAGTATAAACAACTAGTTGTTGGTTGCGAAATATCTGCAACTAATGTTGACTGTGCGAAAAGGTATATTGGAAAATATATTAAATCGGTAAATGGGTAAGTGTTGGGGGAACTTGGCAGCCATAGGCTGCTTACCTCTCTTCACAACCACTGAAGGTAGGAAACATAGGGTATATAACTGTAAAACATTAGAAGGTGACCAAACTGTATCTAACAAGAAAGAACAGCACCTATGAGGAAAGACAACAAACATAGAACAAGAAGAAAATTGTTGAAAGCATGTGTGGAGCACAGCACAGTATGCCTATGAAATACGGGCAGTATGAAACGCAGACAGAAAAACGGTAGCAGCCTTTTGAAATACTGTGCTTCAGATGTATGAGGACGATAGCATGGACAAACAAAGATAATAACAAATAGGTTATAGAAATAATAGGGGAACAAGGATATCTGGGAAAAAAGAGAAATAGAAGGGCGGAATACGTTCTAAAGCATTTTGGGGAATAGTATGAGATATATTACAAGCAGAGATAGGAAAAAGAGGTAGATGTAGACCTAGATCAGATAGTGATAGATACAGACTTTGTAAATTTCAGGGAAATCTGTAGGTTAGTTTAGAATAGGAAACAATGATGGTACGCGTCTAACCAGTTCCAGGACTGAAGACCTAATGATGATGATGAAGGTTGACTTTACTTAACCGAATTCAAAATCCACTGTTTTGATTGAGATGCATTTTTTAAAGGAAAACGAAACATTTTTAAATTTGGATATTTCTACCTGTTCTTTCACAGTTTATATAAACACACCTGTTTCCAGACATAGCTTATTAACACATTAAATATTGCCAAACTATCCTTATAATATTTAAATATATAAATGTATACCTTTAATACTAAAATTATAAATTACTCCCACAAAATAATATAAACACTAAAAACCCTAACTACAAAATTCAGAAATTAATTCGCGGTATTACAAATGCATAAAACTTCTATTCATTTATTCAGATTAAAAACCAATTATAGAAAAACATTTATTAGCGTCTGTGAATTATAAAGCATATTAAAACAAAACAATCAAAACATCTGAATTAATAATATCATCGAGGATATTAAAATAAAACAATTAAATTACATGAATTACTAATATCATTAGTACTGCTTTCCACCAGAATATAATTTTGATTGCATTAGGAAATGGATTCGAAAATAGGTGCTGACCTCTAGATTCCTCGTCCAAAAATTGTCAAAAATATATTACCAACTTTTAGCATTGGATGAGAAGTCTATACTTTGGTAACTAGTCTCTGTTATAACGTAGGGGTTTTTATAGATAATTATGAGATGGCGTAACACCGATAGGACCTATCTTGCTGAGACTTTATGCCTTATAAATATATTACGTAAGGTAGTGCAACCCTTATTTGTATACTACGTTAGTACATAAACAAGGGTTTAACTATCGGTCAGTACGGGGCGAAAGTGTGCAGCGGGCGAGGCCATCATATGTCAAAAGTTGTCGAATACCAAAACAGTAAATCGCTGCTATCCTATTGATCATGAATACCCTACTCGACGGTAGATGCCGCGATTATATATTACGGAATGGAATAGCAAGCTAGACCTTAATTATGTAGAATTTATCTTTATGCAACATATACCACTTAATGCATTTCTTAAATGAACAACAAGAATAAAGTTTGCACTTATCCGTACATTAAAGATTTGCGGCCAGTTCTTGTTTCTGTTGCCATAGTTATATTTTCAGCCTCATTGAATGTAATAATAAAATTTCATACTTTTAACTTTGTGCTTTCATCTTTGAATGTGTTCGAGTGCAAATGCAGTATATTTAATATTCATTAAACTTTTTTGTAGTGTTTATAATATTTTTAATTGTTGTTGAAATTTAGAGTACTTGGGGAATAGTAATTAAGTTTAGGGACAAGTTTAAACTCATTGTTGTGATTAATAAAATTATAGAAATAATTTGGTGTTTTATTGCTAACGGGTTTGGTTTAAATTTATACTTTCCTAGTATACATAGCATTCTTTATGTTTTGGATGTTATAGGTAATGCAGAAATGCAGAAATATAAATTTTGACCCCGATTTAGAAACTTCCGTGCCGTATTTTATGTCGACTCGCAACTCAAAACCATGTGCTCAAATATATAAATGGGGCATATGTTATGACGGAGATTTCAGCCTATCAAATTTTCTGGAACGCGTTGATGAACTACGCGAGTGTCGCGGTGTAACTAAACCTCAACTATTTAATTCCGCTACTGAACTTTTAAGGGTAACGAGTTACTATGATATCATTTAATTAAACATACCATTACTAATTGGGAAATATTAGTTCACTGTCTAAAACAAACAATATTACCCTGTGTTTACAAACTTTTTATTCAGGAGGAAATTAGACGTCGTAGTCAAGGTACAGATAAGCGAGTAGTCGTATACATCTCGACTATAGAAAACTTCTTTAACCGTCTAGAAAATAACCCACAGAACCTACCCGAGTAGATTAGGTAGGTTATTTTTAAAACAAAATCACCCATTTTCCCATGTATTTTCTTATGGAAAAATCTAAGGTCTATTCTGGTCATTTTTGTACCATACATTGAAATCTCCATAAGGAGGAATTGAGGGTCAATTCAAGTTATTTTTCAACCAACACCCACAGTAGAAAAAAACCAGGACCTGAGACCTCATTTCCACCAGCATCCTTATTTTAACACACATTCCGGACCAAATAGTTTTCTTCGACTAGCTATTTCATCTTTTGAGATAAATCTATCAGATTTGGTGTCAATTAATATTAGAATTTTTTCAGCTACCTGAACTGCTAAGAATTTTTTAGATAGCATCATCCTCCAGGGAGCTACCCTCATTTTATGATTTTTTACCAGCGGCAATTTCTGACCGTCCTTATAAATTTTTATAGCATGCGACATATCAAATTAGTCTGCAATTTTACGCAGAATCCGAATCTGTAAACATATAAAATACGACTACCCCTTACCGTTCTACACACATACACTATGCGAGATAAATCTCTCTCCATATTTCCACCGACGAGATAAATGTACCTTGTTTGGTAACAATTAACATTAGATTTTTCTCAGCTACTTGAATTTCTAGGAATTTTTTAGATAGCATCATCCCCCAGGGGGATACCCTCATTTAAAAAATTTTTACTAGCGGCGATTTCTAACCGTCCTTATAAAATTTTTTAGACATGCGACACATAAAATTAGTCCGAAATTTTACGCAGAATCTGAATCTGTAAACAGATATAAAATACGGCTATTGTTTACTGTTTTACACACATACCCTCGGCGAGATAAATCTTTCTTCACATTTCCACCCACGAGATAAATGTACCTTGTTTGGTATCAATTAATATTAGATTTTTTCAGCTACCTGAATTTCTACGAATTTTTCAGACTGCATCATCTCCCAGGGAGCTACCCTCATTTCAAGATTTTCTTACTCGCAGCAATTTCTGACCGTCCTTATAAACCTTTTTTCCATGCGATACATCAAATTAGTTTAAAATTACGCAGAATCCGAATCTGTAAACAGATTTAACATAGGACCACCCCTTACCGTTTACACACATACCCTCTAGCGAACATATAAAAGATTATTTTTGTTTTTTTTTTAAGATAAATATATCTTGTTTGGTATCAACTGATATTAGATTTTTCTCAGCAACCTAAATTTCTAGGATTTTTTTAAGATAGTATCACCAATTTTAAGATTTTTTTACCAGCAGCGATTTCTAATCACCTCTCCTTTTTAACATCTAGGATCCTTTAACTAAACACTTAGAGGTATTAACACAAAGAAATTAAGCACGCAAAAGTTTAATAATTTATTCTATTCGATTTACAGTTTAATAAACTAATAGAACACAATTTTTACATTGCAAAGTATAACATTATTTTATTTTCTTCGTGTAGCCGAATCCGAGCAGTTGAAAGTAACCTGTAACAGAAAAGAGATTAATGTGTTGATTAAATAAAGACGAAACGTGTTTTCGGCCAATAAGACATATTGTCGTTAATCTAACAATGTGTTACCGTCCAGCGACACAGCGTTGAGGTAAACACATGTCGCCGGGGGCGAGGGTATTATTAAGGATGGGGATGGTGAGTATGTCTTATAACCAACTTACATGCTTTTATACACATACATAATAAAATATATACATATATAAGTAATCATGCTATATCTTTATGCCCCCATGCGTAGGTTGATATGCTTCCGGGGATAACGTAACGCTTGTCATCTTAGCCCGAAAGACTAATTTTATTAATCACCTGCGTATAAAGCTGGTGTGTAATAATTACAACTGGTACGTGTTGTTAGTCAACCAACATTTCTCAGATTACAAAGACAACAGGATATTGGTTGCCCAGCGAACACCACGTGGAGGTAACACGTACACTTTATCCACCAGGATAGAAGCAGAAAGGATTTGGAAAAAGGTAAGGTGGGAGAAAAACCTAAAAATTATAGAATCTTAAGACTAATATATACAATAGATTTACAAAATCTATACAAATATAAACAACTATTTTATACCCTTATGCTCCCATGCGTAGGTTGATATGCCTTCGGAGATGACGTAACGCTTGTTATCCTCGCTCGATAAACTAATTTTATTAATAAGCAGCGTGTACAAATCGTGTTTTTTACTCCGGATACATACGCCGACAAATACTCGATATCACCCAAATAAAGAATTAGATGCTTGGTGACTGTTAACTTCCGCTTCCCTCGTGTACGCCCAGGCACATTCCTGCCTATGCGCACCTCTGCCCATGCGCACCCCTACCCAAGCGCACCTCTCTCTGTGTGACTGCTATTTCGTAGTGATGTCATAGCCTTTTGTAAATAAAGAACAATGTAATGCTATCCTAAAATTTTTATTCTGACATTATACAAAACAAAATTTAAAAATATTGAATTCCAAGCATAGAACCATTTAAACTTAATTTTAATACAAAGTTATACACCGAAGACTGTCCTTTCTTTATGTTTGTTTGGAATATTTTTAATTTTATCTAATTTTATTCGCAGCTTAAAATCGAGACCCAAGTCCTCTATCTCCTTTTCTAACCAATAGTTTGATATTTAGAGACCGTCTAAGTTTTCGAATTGTAAAATGTACCGAAGTTTGTCTCTATATATAAAATCTTTGACACCGACAACCAGCTCTATTCCTTCGTGTAATTCTTGCAGCTTGCGACAATCTTTTAATCGAGGCTCTCCTACTATATCCTGCATATGTATTTTGTTAGCTTGATCAACTTCTTTTTGTTGGTATTGGAGGGAATTTTTATTCTACCACTTACTGTTGCGTAGTTACATGTCCACCACTTTTGGGAATATATGCTCGTTAAAAGTTGTAGAATCCTCGGTTTTAAATGATCCGAAAGGTTCTTTACTAGACAAATATACAATGTTTAGCGAAATCCCTTTGCGTGTGGAATACGCCAAGATTACAAAACCCGTATTCCTTAGTTCGTCTATGTTATCTGCCATTTTGATAAATACATTTTTAGAATAACCTTTAAAAAGTATATGGATTTAGTACCATCCTTTCCGAAAAGACGCTTACATAACTAAAAGAGTGTTTTCTACTAATAACAAATGCATACAGCTTCTAGAACCCGAATGTATCTAAGTTTGTCCACCGGCACATAAAATAATCTTTTAATTTCTTCTTCATTTTCTTTAATAAGATGTTCTTTGTCTAACACATCTTTATATTGGTCGCGTATTGTCGCAGTGTTTTCCATGTATTCCAACTTTAGCCTTTTTGAATCCATTTCCTTTAATTCCCGCTGTCTTTTTCTTCTACTTACAGTGTATGGCGTGCATAACGGAGCAATTTCCTTTAGCGTAAACGGATAGAGTTTACTGACAATATTTATGCGGTGTCGTACAACCTCAGGGTGAATGTTAGGCGTATTTATCAACCTCAATTCCGAATTGATTATTTCTTTTGGAATTGTAGAATATGGTGTTGCAGATTGTGTAAAATATGTACTCCCTGCTTTAATGTAGTAAGATTGTAAGATTGTGTAAGATTTTTATTTTATTTTGGCTGTCTTCCTCCTCTTCTATCTCTAATAATTTACAGGTAAATAGTTAAAAGTAAAAGCCGAAAGCACATACTTTATCAATTTATCCCTTTCCTCTAGTTTTTCGAACGAATTAATTTGCAACCAGTCAATTTCTCTGTATTGCTATTTTCCCAAATCACTTACTGTAGTAGGTTATTATACACTAAACAGTAGCTATTTTGCAGCTTGTCTGATAGCTTACTCCACATTTTGGTAAGTGGCACCGAGTACATTGGCGCTTTTAGAAAGTATAACTTACTATCTTCCAATAAGGTTAAACAGTCTTTTAAGAGATTATATACCTGTTCAGCACTGACATGGTTTCCAATTGCACAGTTGTACATTGTCGCTTCCAATCGCGTAATACCATATTCCTTAGTCAAAGTAGACGCAAATGTTTCCCTTAAACGTACATCTGGACAACGTATAATATCTAGTATATGATTTCCAAGTTGTTTATTAACACCAGGACTTGTTATTTGACACACAAATTTGTTGTATTTTTTAATTCTTACATTGGTTGTTAGGCATGTGAAACAATCGATTCCCCCAGTTCTATCGTTGTCAACAATAATATTGCAGTTTTCTTCGTATTCGCATTTGTAGCAAAAGGTATGGTTGGTAGTTAAATAACTACACATCTCCATCTTGCTAAATATGCCAACAAAAGCTTGGATTTCATCCATGTCAAAAAGTAGTATTCATCTTATTTGAGTCCATATAATATATCTGGTAGTTCTTCCAATAAAGTTTTCAACTTACATTTAAAGCATTCTGGTGCCTCCTCCACCCTCCTCCACATCCCTCCCATTCTTCCACATTCCTCTACATCCTTCCACATTCCTCCACATCCTTCCACATCCCTCTACATCCCTCCACATCGCCAGTTGTAATTATTACACACCAGCTTTATACACAGTTGATTAATAGAATTAGTCTTTTGGGGGAAGATGACAAGCGTTACGTTATCCCCGGAAGCATATCAACCTACGCATGGGGACATAAAGATGTAGGATTGTTACTTATATATGTATATATTTTATTATGTATGTGTATAATAGCATGTAAGTTGGTTATAAGACATACCCACCATCCCCATCCTTAATAATACCCTCGCTCCCGGCGACATGTGTTTACCTCATCGCTGTGTCGCTGGATGGTAAAACATATTGTTAGACTAACGACAATATGTTTTATTGACCGAAAACACGCTTCGTCTTTTTTTAATCAACACATTAATCTTTTTTTTGTTACAGGTAACTTTTAACTGTTTGGATTCGGCTACACGAAAAAATAAAATAATGTTTTACTTTGCAATGTAAAAATTGTGTTCTATTAGTTTATTAAACTGTAAATCGAATAAAATAAATTATTAAACTTTTGCGTGCTTAATTTCTTTGTGTTAATACCTCTAAGTGTTTAGTTAAAGGATACTAGATGTTATAAAGGAGAGGTGATTAGAAATCGCTGCTGGTAAAAAAACCTTAAAATTGGGGTAACACCTTAGGGAGTGATACTATCTAAAAAAATCCTAGAAATTCAGCTAGCTGAAAAAAATCTAATATTAGTTGATATCAAACAAGATATACTTATCTTAAAAGAAACAAAAATAATCTTTTATATGTTCGCTAGAGGGTATGTGTGTAAACGGTAAGGAGTGATCCTATGTTAAATCTGTTTACAGATTCGGATTCTGCGTAAAATTCTAAACTAATTTGATATATCGCATGGCTAAAGAATTTTATAAGGACGTTAAGAAATCGCTGCGGGTAAAAAACCTTAAAATGAGGGTAGCTCCCTGGGAGATAATGCAATCTGAAAAATTCGTAGAAATTCAGGTAGCTGAGAAAAATTTAATATTAATTGATACCAAACAAGGTACATTTATCTTGTGGGTGGAAATGTGGAGAAAGATTTATCTCGCATAGGGTATGTGTGTAAAACGGTAAGGGGTAGTCGTATTTTATACCTGTTTACAGATTCAGATTCTGCGTAAAATTTCAGACTAATTTGATGTGTCGCATGTCTAAAAAGTTTTATAAGGACGGTCAGAAATCGCCGCTGGTAAAAATTCTTAAAATGAGGGTGGTCTTTGGGGATGATGCTATCTAAAAAATTTCTAGAAAATCAGGTAGCTGAGAAAAATCTAATATTAATTGATACCAAACAAGGTACATTTATCTAGTGGGTGGAAATGTTTAGAAAGATTTATCTCGCAGAGGGTATGTGTGTAAAACGGTAAGCAATAGTCGTATTTTAAATCTATTTACAGATTTCGATTCTGCGAAAAATTTCGGACTAATTAATGTGTGGCATGTTTAAAATTTTTATAAGGACGGTCAAAAATCGCCGCTAGTAAAAATTCTTAAAATGAGGGTAGCCGCATGGCGGATGATGCTATCTAAAAAATTCTTAGAAATTCCGGTAGCTGAGAAAAATCTAATATTAATTGATACCAAACAAGGTACATTTACCTCGCGGGTGGCAATGTGGAGAAAGGTTTATCTCGCAGAGGGTATGTGTGTAAAACGGTAAGGGGCAGTCGTATTTTAAATCTGTTTACAGATTCGGATTCTGTGTAAAATTTCAGACTAATGTAATGTGACGCATGTCTAAAAAATTTTATAAGGACGGTCAGAAATCGCCGCTGGTAAAAAGTCTTAAAATGAGGGTAGCTCCCTGGGGGATGATGCTATCTAAAAAATTCCTAGAAATTCAGGTAGCTGAGAAAAATCTAATATTAATTGACACCAGACCTGATAGATTTATCTCGAAAGATGAAATAGCTCGTCGAAGAAAACTATTTGGTCAAGAATGTGTGTGGAAATGAGAATGCTGGTGGAAATGAGGTCCCAGGATTCCTGACTTTCCTCTACTGTGAGTGTTGGTTGAAAAGTAACTTGAATTGACCCTCAATTCCTCTTAATAAGGATTTCAATGTATGGTACAAAAATGACCAGAATGGACTTTAGATTTTTCAATAAGAAAATACATGGGAATATGGGTAATTTTGTTTTAGAAGTAACCTACCTAATCTACTTACCCGTGTGGCTATGATTATTAAAAACCTACAATCATATTTGCAAGAACACTTGTTTTTGCAATGTAAATTTTTGGTCGCTGAACTAACCTGTGTCTATCGGACTATTGAGGATGTTTGACATCGTGCGTCTCAACTCAGACCCCTCCCGGTATAAACCAATCTATAGAACTCGAATTGGCATATCACCGCTGTAAAACCACTTCTCGGTGAGCGACTAATGCGCCGATAGAAAAAACTCAACCTGAAGAAGTTAATAAATATGTCATTGGCGCTTGTCAACCTATCACTTGTTGGAACTGCAGACAAAAGAATCATTTGCCGATTAACTCTGCGACACCCCTTACGATTCACTGTTTTGGATGCGGAAAAACCGATGTTATCATTTGCAACTGCTCATCGTGCTCAAAAGAACTTACCTCCGAGGCGCTAACTGACGATGTAGCTGCCTCGCCTGATAGTCAGCGGTTATAAGTACTTGAAACTACTGGGAAAAATCTCCAACAGCAAACTTTGTTGGATTACATTCTGTCAAGCTAATTAAGACGAGCGACCTTACGTTTTGGTAAATATATTTGATATTGAATTTAAAGGTCTTCTTGATTTTGGTGCTTTAAGGACGGTAACAGGCAATCGTGCCTGGAAACGGTTACAAGAAATTTGTAAATTTAATACAACTTTCCGGCCATGTACTGTGGCAAATGGCGATACATGTGACGGTATAAGATCTGTGTGCTGATTGCACTTAACAACCGCGTGAAAACTTTTGACATTTTTGTCATTTCTACGTTATCCAATTCGTTAATCTTAGGAACTGAATTTTGGAAAAGAATGAAAATATTACCGAACCATCGTGACAGCAGCTGAATTTTTGCGACTTCTGAAAATGATATGTGTTTTTGTATTGCAACTTTGCAAACGATCGAACATCTTATTCGTGAACAAGAAATCGCCCTTGACGAATTAATTAGAAACTCCTTCACTAATATGGGTGAAATGGTTGGTTGCACGCAAGTAGCCGAAAATGAAATAAATATTAACTTCCCACCTATTAAGCAGCGCTATTATCCTACATCATTTGATAAAATTTTAAATGAAGATATTGTAAAACTTTCATCATCTGCTTGGGTTGGTCCCATTCTAATGATCAAGGAAAAAGACCAATCTTACCGATTCTGTGTAGACTTTAGGAAATTGAACAAAATTAGTAAACCCGACGCGTAGTTAGTAGTAACCTTGAAAAACTTAGAGATGTTCGTTTCTTGACCGCTTTAGATATAAAATCAGCCTACTGGCAAATTCCCTTGACTGAATCATCCTGTCAATACACGGCATTTATCGTTCCAAACTGTGGACTGCTCCAATTTCGTCGTATACTTTTCGCTTACACAATATTTCTGCCACGTGGCAAAGATTTGTCGATAGGGTCATTGAGGCCGACCTAGAACCATTTGTGTTCACATATTTGGATGACGTCATCATAAGTACACCTACTTTTGAAAAACATCTTGAAGTGTTAAAAGAAGTCTTCCACCGTATTACTAAAACTGGTTTAATGCTCAGCAAAGAAAAGTGTAACTTTTGTAAGACAGAACTTTGATATCTCGGCATTATTGTTAATTTCTATGGATTGCAAGTAGATTCGGAAAAAGTGACTGCCATTATGGAACTTCCTACTCCCGTGAATGTAACCGCCGTACGTCGAACTGTTGGCATGGCTTCGTGGTATCGCCGTTTTGTACCAAATTCTTTCTCTATCATTACACCACTTACTGCGTTACTGAAAAAAAAAGAAAACTGAAGAATGTGAACAATCTGTTCGAACCATTAAAGATTTCCTTATTTCTGCCTGGGTGCTTACATGTCCGGATCTTAATTTTTCCTTTGTGGTCCAAACCGATGCTTCTAGTGTGGTTTGGGCGCTGTCCTTACTCAATCTTATCCTGGTGAAAAAGTGATATGGCATATTAGCAGGTCACTTAAAAAATAAAAAAAAATATAGCAACTACAGAGAAGGAGTGTTTAGCAGTGCTATTCGCTATGGAAAAATTAACACCCTACATTAAAGGGTCCCACTTTACCGTCATTACTGACCACTAAAGTTTAAAGTGGTTTAACAATATCGAAAACCTATTGACCGCATTGCGCGTTGTGCTGTACGATTGCAACAGTACGATTTCAAAATAATACACCATAAAGGCAAAGACCATCTCGTACCGAATACTTTGTCCCGTTCTGTGCCAGATATAGGCACAGTCGAATTTCGTGGTATCAACAATGTGATCGATCCTCATCAACGCCGCATGTATGCTCAAGTTAATGGCAACCCCCAAAATTTTTCGGCCTGGCGTATTAATAATGAGCGGCTATATAAATATCTTCAACCCCGTTATAACAAACATGTACCGCCGATGAACAATGGAAACTCGTCGTACCCAAAGGAAAACGTATTGAAGTTATTTCTCAATGTAATGACCCTCCCACTAGTGGTCATGCTGGCGTATATAAAAGACCTTTTACCACGTTAACCAGACTTATTACTAGCCCAAAATGCATCAAGATATTACCAAATACGTACGCCGTTGTAAAATACATGTGCGCACTAAGCTGCTGCAGTAAGCTCCGAACCTTTTTATTGGGAGGACATTCCCAAATATCTCGTCCTTGGTGAACCAGTCTGTGTGGCGTCGCAAGTATATCCCCTCGGATGCTGCTCGTCAGTACTTCATCAAGTTAGCTAATAAATTTATAGGTCATTTTACGGTTAATAAAAAATTATCGCGCTAGGTGTATCAACCCAAAGACCCAGATGGGCGTATTTTTAGAAATTGGTATGTGTAGAATTTGAAGCCGATTGTGGGCGCGGTGTGTCTCAGGTCATTGAATAGCGGCATACTTCCTTATTGATGTTATGTGTATATGGTGTATGAGCGGATTAGAGTTTCTTAGCATGACTTCTGACGTGGTGAATCTTCCTTTAAGTGGAATCTGAAGGTATGCGCTTTTGTTAGATTTATGGGAGCGTTTTGTGGTTACAGAAGTTTCACTTCTTGTAGGAATTTTCTGGCTCTGGTAGTTAAGCTGAGGGATATTTGTTACGTGTAGTTTTCGTATAAAGTTTATTCGATGTTCTCTGCGATATTTTAGTCTGTTATCAAAATTAATTTCCATTCTGCGTTAATTCATTGTTTATATATGTTTCTTAATGGGCCGTTTATCAAGCCTGGGAGATGTAGTTGACTTGATATGATGAACGTCATTCTGTTTGTAGCTATTAAAAGAAGAATATTAGTGTTCTATCTTCTGTTGTATGATCTTTAATGTACGTTTGATGCTTTTGATTTTGACAACTCCTTGGGAGGATTTATGGTTATACAACGTTAGCTAGTGGCGTTTGTCCACTTCTATTTGCGGAACTTTTTGAGTTTCCGATTCGTTCTACTTCAATAAGGTTGACCAACGTACGTATTTATTAGGTACAGTATTTGTATCTAATTTTCGTTTTTGTTTTAGCAGTCTTTCCTCTTTCTCTTTCCCTTTTGTACTTCGTTTTTACTTATACTTACCTGCTTATGCCTTTCTTATTATTTACTGTGGGGTCCTTACCCGTTCTACCATGAAAGAAGCAATTGTCGCCTAGCGGTTTACAAAACCCAGTAATGTGTTGCTGCTAGAAGGGTACACCAGCCATCTGGATCTTTAAGATAGTACACTTATTTATTTTAATACATGCTTTTCATTGTCTCATCGATCAATTTAGCTCACGTTATCAGTGGAAATTGTCAGCGTTTCTGTTACAACTAAACCCAGTTGTGCAGTTATAACAGATTTATATTTAAATTTTTGAAATTAAAAGTAAAGTTTAATATATTATTTCATCGAGAGAGGAAAGCAACTTGTTAGCTTACGGTGTGTTCATAATTTTTGGGGTCATTATTTTTATGACGGGTAAAAATACATTTTTGACCTGCAGTGTGTTTATAATTGTTGGGGTCTACTGTTCTATTATTTTTGTAGGCCGTATTTTTTGGTGGAATTGGTTTTTTCTATGAGGCGTGGATGTTGTATTTTAATTTGCTTATAGGTATATTATTGTATTATCGCCCCCAGATGTATTATAAAAGGTCCACAAACGAACGCGTTATTATTATATTACTTAGATTGCTCTACATTTGGGCCTAGATAACGGGTGAACGGCATGTCCTTTGTCGAGTTTTAACCAGTATAATTATTATTTATCCATTCGCACGATTTTTGGTATCCTGGGTATGCGCCGAACCGTTTGTGGGTCTTTTTTATCATTATGCGCGCGCGTGTGTGTGTGTATATATATATATATATATATATATATATATATATATATATTGCTGTGTTAATAAGATCATTTAGGGATAGTTAGAAGGACCAATAGGTATAGCGCACTTCATATAAAATACATGAGGGCTCAGAAAACGAAACAGTTTTTTAAAGAAAACAAGAAATACGACGATTAGACTGGAAAGTATATGATAACGCCCTGTATATAAACCATAATCATAATTAATTTAGTTAATGGAAAATACTTTGAAAATATATTTGAATAAACAAATTCGCAAGTCGTAAACAACATAAACGCAACCTGAAACGCGACACGCATGGATAACGCATCATTATTACGTCAAGAATCCCAATTAAAACAATCAGGTTTAAAAATGCGTAAGATAGCAAACGCATATAATTTAATACATAAATTGTATTAAATTACGTGACTAGAAAGCTAAAATCGACACCTGATTTATTGGAAACGAGCAAGGCGTGGTGATTAAAATCAAAGTTCACCAAATTTATTTGAATAAACAATGCTTTACTTATCTAGAAGTATGAAAATTCAAGGGAATCAATGCTATAAACTTGAAATGGTACGTGACAAAAGCAACGCGTTGAGGTTAACATACAATATAATACGATAAAATATCCAAAAACTCGGTATGAAAGTAACATAAATAACAAACTCTGCGCTTATCAATAGATAGACGTTGCTTTTAAATACGACCGGATTTGTAAACAAATTATTTCAACATGCTTAGTTCACATCCCTTAAAACAAAAATATTTAGGTAAAGTGATTTATTGTGAAGTGTGAAATAATACTATTGTAATTATGGAAAATTAGGGGTTTGTCGTTTTACCCTTCAAAAGACGTAAGTAACTAAAAGTTGTTTTAATTTAAATTCTAATATTAACATTAACAAAGAGGACTTTTTATAATTCTCTTTTCATTATAGACATACTTAATGCGTATGCTTTTATAAAGGCAAAGGTATTTCCTTTCCAAAACTATTATAATATACAGGGTGTTCAATTAAGGATGTTAAAGTTGGTTACATTTCCTGCTAAAGCGGAAGTAATAGAAAAAATGTGTTTAGTTGCCTTAAATGACAATGAAATACACTCACACTTTTCCTATTTAACCTACTATTTATCTCTAAGAATAAACGAATTACCAATGGTAGACACGTTAAATTTGGCACCCTGTATATAATTTGAATCGTGTCACAGCGTTCTTATTTATTAGAGTTATTGTACGTAGTTTTAATATATGATTATGAGTTAAGGGCGTTATTTAATAAATATTAACTTATTATTAAACTATTAGGTTTAGAAGTAGAAAATGCCAATAAAGAGTTTTTTTACTGTCACGGTAAATTTAGACCGTATAAAATAGTATGAAAGTTAACATAAACAATATTTGCACTAGTTCGTTCACATTATTGTTATGCTTGACAATTTAAAATTCGACATTGTAAAAAGTGAGGTTATATAATAGATTAATATCCACAAATATGGCGATTGACAATTATTATTTCCATTTTCATGTTAGAGAGGTTTAGCGTCGCATTTTGTGATTGATTGCCATTATTTTATAATATAGCGTTAAGAGCCAAATTTACGATAACGGTATAACTGATCTTTATAATTATAAGCATAATGAAAATTTATAAGGTAAAAAGTGCACATTCTCAATCTCATAGTATCAAACTAATTAGTCTAAGAATTAACCTTGAAGCAAGGTATACAATGCATATAATTTTATTTAAAGTAAACGAGTAACAACTTTTTGAGGTTATTATATGTGTAGTGGAAACGTGAAACCCTTTTGAATATTCGAGTTCCAGCATAAATAATACCCCAATTTACTTATTAAAATTTTAGTTTACTAGCATTATGCTTATGATACGAATAATAGCATAGTTTGTATGTAAATATGTATTTAAAGAGAATCCAAACCATTTGATCTGTAATATGTTGCATTTTCTGCGAAGACTTTCTACCATCATTTCCATTGAAGTTATTTTTCACTTAAAAGTAGACAACTGTATTGCAATATCTCTCATTTATACATTACATTAACTACTCTAACTTGATTGTAGTAATTACTCGTTTCAGATCTACAATAAAAAGAAAGAAATAATTTAATCGGACTTGCTATACCTTCGGATTTAGTTCGGATTGTTCGGACTAAACCATCCTGTCGGGACTTTATTTGAACTAGCACTTTCGTCCAGACTTTAAAAAACTGTTAAATATCATGCATGCAAACAAATCTAGCCTTGAAAACTTTGAGTACCGGCTATTATATATCCAATATCCAGAAATTTAGTACTTATCATTTTTAATCATTACGATACAACCGTTCCGTTAAAAATTTCAAACCCATGCAATAAATTGTATCAACACTGCACTACTGAGTACCGATCCCCGTTTCTAGCCTAATCGCACCGTCATCATGCCACCAGATTATAAACATCTTCTAGCGCGGGCGATAGGTGTCGAGATCGTTTCCGCAGGTAGACGACTGGGGCCATTCTTTCTCATTACATATGAACAAACTAATCATTCTTCAGTCGCCGATAATGTTAGTCGGTTTTGTCTTTGCTTTAAACTGCTGCACCTTCGTCGTTTTTATCTTATGAGTGTATAAATGATTACAATGCCTAAAAGAAAGTGTCACTTTACTGCCAAACTGAAGGAAGACTACGTATATATAAAATGCGATCTTAAGAGAGCTCATCATAGTAGCGGCCATCTTGAAATTTTTAAAGATCCAAATTTCTCTTCTATTAGGCACTCAAATTAAAAACGGTTTTAATAAAAGTTACTTATAAAATAATTGTCTATGTGGAAAAGTCATTTAAGTATTTTAACTGAAAAAAATATTTTTTTTTTTGCTGGTAATAGAGCGATTTAAACAAAACCAGTAACTTTCGCAAATGTGTGAATAATTTTTATGAATTTTCATCAAAATTGCAATAAATCAAATATTAGTATTTTTTAGAAAAATGTACCTGCAATGTGCTGCCGTGGAAAAATTCAGAACTTCCATGTCTCACACTATGAAAAACAGAAATGGTTTGAATACATGCTATTTAAAACAAAACACAACAAACATACAGGAAATGCTATACTATTGAGATCAAACTGTCTTTATGAAAGGCTTAGATTATAATAATTGCTCGCAAATCTGTTTGTAACTATCATTATGGATATTATTTAGCGCCTCAGCAATTATAGAAATGAGTTGTTCTTCTTAACCTTGGATTTATATAAATTTTTGTTGGGATTCCTATTTAGTGAAGTAGGTAATTGGTATTCCTCCAGTTTTGAGGTAAATGATAACGAAAGACTGCATTGCAATAGTTTTCTACATTTTAAAAAAAAATTTGAAATAATATACTATATGGTTTGTAACAATTTTATTTTCGCAGTAAAAAATCTATTCATGAAAGGTACAACGAATGTTAAAACACCTTTATTAACTAAAGTAATAATACGTGTAACAATCAAATCCTTACATTAATACAGTATCTAGAGTCGTTAGTCTATTTGTTTCGGAGTTCGGTGTATTCCACAGCCACTGGCGCGCGCGTGAGAGGTTTGACAACCCCACTCGAAACCCTCCCACGATAGAAGAACGCGGCAAAAGCACTCGTCGATAGGTAAGAGCAGCGACAGCATGCATTTGAAATTAATGGCGAGTGACCTCCGGGTCGCATTATTTATGTGACACACTTCCTGAGTAACGGTTGGTATTGTATATTCGTTATCATAGTACCTAATTTAACAATTTGTTTAGCGCAACGACAACTTAGAATCTACAATTTAGAAACTCTAACTTATAGACTACGCAATGAAAAATTACATTTGTAACTAAGATTAGACAACGGAAGATTACGCTACAAAAGTTATGCAGCCTTGAATCAATGTAAGAAACCCGCTTCGCTTCAACACCTGTATTTAAAGCATGGAAAACAAGAATAATTAGCTGCAGATTCCGCACGGCGATGTAGTTTCCATTCCAGCCAAGGACAACAGCCCGGGGTTTGGTTCGTAATAGCTTTAAGATTTCCTCAGTGCTTCCTTCTAAAAGCACGTTATTTCGTTTTGTTTTATAGAAGCACAAATTTGTTATTCAGTTTATCTGTAGTTAAGCTGGTTTTCTCCAGTATCAAATTTAATTTCACTTAGTTTCGTAGATATGTGACTACACGTGGCTTCAACATAAATTAACAGCTGCGGTTACGTCACCTGTTTGTTTGAAATACGCCGTCAACAATTGCACAATTGCTAACAGATGTTTAGTATTACAGTACTACCACCTTTGATAAAATTAGAGAATATCTTTGTGAATATTTTGACTTCAAATTGATTTTAATACCGTTAACTTAAAGAGAAAATTTTGTATATTAATTTGTAAATGACCTACACAGATCTGATTGGGTTATGAAACCTTAGTATAACCAGTCACACTGGATTGTAATATATTTGAGTAAGGATCATGTTGATAAACCTTACATTAACTTTGCAAGTATTTCAAGTATTCATTTTATTTTATAGCATTGAATTTTATTTACAGAAACGAAAAAATTCTCTCTAGTAAATTTATAATCCACGCTTAAAGTCTTTTATTCTGATCTAGTTTGATCAGACCTGATAAACAAAAAGCAATAAGAGTTAAATTTTATGACACCCTTATGTAGAAAATATTCTCTATGCATTTTAGGTATATTTGAGGGACGCAAATTGTGTTCCCATTTTCTATGTGACTTAATTATTATTTTTCCTTACAGGAACAGCGTCTTATTCTGTTAAGACAAGTTTTTGTGTCAGCGAAGGCGATCTTTTTTTTCTTTGGGTCTCCACGTCCGCCCTTAGAAATTTGCCATGCCATTAACATAAATCAATCTGGACTTGGTGGCGCCTGTTTGTTTTAGTTTGAGTGTGACCCCCCTACAGATTTCGACTTACCCCCCCATTGCTCATAGCTCTACCCAAGGAAGATACCCCTAGTTACGTCGGAAGACTTTGTTTTGCAGACACCTGACTTGGAGCATGGTGATAATAAAGTAGTGTCGGCCAGGAAAATTCGTTTCACTAGCGCCCATGCGTGAGGCTAGCGGAGCCAATTAGAGAGAGAGGAAAAAATCGTTACACTGACACCCAATGTGGGGCTGGTGTTTTAGTAAGCCAAGAAAAAATTCGTTACACTGGCGCCGGCAACGTTTGGGGCCTCGAAATTTGTTTGTTCATAATTTGATTTACTTCGAAATTTATTTGTTCAAAATTTAATTTGCTTCGAAATTTGTTAGCTCAAAATTTATTTTGCTTTGAAGTCCATTTGTCCAAAAATTATTTTGCTCCGAAATTTGTTTGCTTAAAGTCTATTTCACATTTAGATTTGTTTGTTCGCTTTTGCTAAAAGATTGGTTGTAATGTTAATCCCCATACAGTCAATTAATTAATTTGGTCAAATTTACTTTTGGCTTTCATTCTATTTTGACCCCTTATATTTTTTGATATTGTTTTGGCAAAATAATTTTACCAAAAACATCTTTTGATTTTTACCTTTAGTAGTACGAATTTGTTTTGATAACTTTTGTAAGGTTCGGATCAGTTAGATTTATCGGTTTGATTCCATTAGGCTTGAGTAATCATGTCGGAAAAATTCCAAATTGTTTGTCTACTTAAAGAAGAATTGGAGTATGAACTAAGAATCAGAGGAGTGGTGAGTGAGAGACAAGTGTTGGAGAAAAGGAAAATTTTAGGTAGATTGTTGGCTAAAGAAATAGATAAGCCTGGTTGTTTGATTGATCTTTCGTGTTATGAAGTAGACTTTGCAACGGAAAGTAAAGAAATTTCAGTTTCAGTCGAGTCAGTTCGTAATGTTGTGTCCGAATTTGAAGGTGACTCATCAGACTCAATTTTAGGAGAGCTTGTTCAAGGTTAAACCACCTTTCGGGGCGAGTTAAGCGCATGAAAATCCCTTCAGTAAATTCCGAGGAAGCAATTAAGTTCAGAAATGAGACAGTAGCAACGATATTAACCCTTGAAGCTGACTTATACGATAAAATCAATAAAAGTACAGAGTCCACCTATTTGGATCGGTCCGTTGTAGTATCTCCTTCAGTTGCTAGTGCACCTATTCATTCGACTTCGTATGTAACGCCTTCCGTACCTATAGGTTCATGGCCTGTAAAATTCTCAGGTGATCCCAAACAACTATATTCATTTTTAGATAGAGTTAGTGATTTAGCACAATTTCGTAAGGTATCCGAAGCTGATTTATTTGGATCAGCATGTGAACTTTTTGTGGGTGACGCTTTAGTTTGGTTTAGAACAGTGAAAAGTTCATTGAGAGACTAGAACTCCTTGTTAGAACGTTTAAGGGAAGATTTTCTACCCGGTTCTTCAGATGATGACATTTGGGAAAAGATCAGAAATCGTCGTCAAGGTAAAGACGAAAGGATTATTTTATTTGTCGCGCATATGCAAACCCTGTTTAGTAGACTGACCAACGAACCAGCAGAAGTTACTAAAGTTAAGATGATAAGAAGAAATTTGGTTCCTGAATATATTTCAGCACTTGCATTGTCGGACATTCAAGATTTGTCTACCTTAGTAAATTTGTGTAAAAGGTTAGAAGAAGCTTCTTTGATGAAACTAAACTTGGTTTCAGCATCTTCTAGTAAACCTAACAAGATTTGCAACCCCTCTAAGCATCAATTTGAGAACAAACCTCCTGGGTTGAATGAAAAAGTTTGTGCTGTTAAGAGTAGGGTGTTTCAGAATAAATTAGTTAATCCCCAAGTAACAGTAGCGGATAAGAGCTCTTTGGAGTCCTCAGTTTGTAATTCCTTTAGTCCCGATAAGAGAAATAATTTTGTTTGTTGGAATTGCTCCCGTAGTGGACATTGGTTCAGAGATTGTAGAGCAACTAAAAAGATTTTTTGTTTTGGATGTGGTCGAAAAGGCGTTAAGGCTACGTCATGCCCACAATGCTCAAAAAACCAGTAAGGCGGCAGGCGCATAGTGGTCGGCATCCTGTTCCGCGTAATAAGGCCATGGTTATGATTTGTAAACAAGAAAAATACTTTTGTAAAGACGAATGGTCGAGATGGCTTACAGTTTTGTAAGGACTCTCCGAAGCCTAAGAATAATACTTTATTCATTGAGAAGCAGTGTGATAATCGACCTTACATTATGGTGAAATTAATGGATAGAGACATTACCGGTCTTCTAGATTCGGGATGCACTACCTCAGTGGTAGGATCTTTAGCCCTTTCAATTGTTAGAAAATTAGACTTGAAAATTTTTAGTTCAGCAAAAACGGGTATCACTACAGCTGATGGTTCAATAAAGTCTGTTGTAGGCTCAGTAGATTTGCCAATTTGTATAGGTAATGACTGCCGCATCCTTAATGCATTAGTGGTTCCGTCCCTACCGCATACATTTATCTTCGGTAGTGACTTTGCAAAATTATTTGGTGTAGTTGCTGACTTTAGAAGTAATAATTGGTTTATCCAAAGTAACATTGGGAACGACATTGGGTATATAGGTTCGTCTTCCATCCCTTTGAACACTGAAGATTCTTTATTTGGTTTACATGACCTTTCAGATGCTCAATGTGTGCAAGCACAAGAGTTAATAAATTCATTTAGTGAGATTAGCAGCGACGATAGATTAGGACGAACTCACCTAATCGAAATGGACATAGACACAGGCAATGCCAAACCCTTCCACAAGAAACCATATGTCATGTCACCATATATGGGTAAGATATTGAATGAGGAGTTGGACGACATGCTTAGACTTAAAGTTATAGAACCGTGTACTAGTCCGTGGTCCTCTCCAGTTTTGTTGGTTAAGAAAGCAGATGGAGAATATCGTTTCTGTTTCGATGGTAGAACCCTGAACGACTTAACTGTTCATGATTCGTACCCCTTGCGAACGTAGATAGAATTCTCAATATGTTGAGAGGTGCGAACTACATTTCGTCTCTGGATTTGAGAAAATCGTTTTGGCAAATCCCCCTTTGTGAGTCGTCTAAAGATAAGACTGCCTTCAGTGTTATTTCACGAGGACAATTTAGATTTACATGCATGCCATTTGGGTTGAAGAATGCTGCTCAGACACAACAGCGTTTAGTAGATGCGATTTTGGTCCACGTTTTGAACCCCATGTATTTTGCTATTTGGACGACATAATATTATGTTCGTCATCTTTGAAGAACACCTAAAGTTATTGGTAGAGGTTAAGCAACGTCTAAAAGAAGCTAACCTTACTATAAACATAAGTAAATGTGAATTTTTTAAAAAGACACTTAAATTTTTGGGTTATATAGTAGGTTCTAACTCACTTCGTACAGATCCCGATAAGGTGTCGGCAATGGTTAACTTTCCTCGTCCGAAAACCACAACGGAGATTAAAAGGTTTATAGGAATGTGCAGCTGGTACCGGCGCTTTATAAAGAATTTTTCGTCTTTAGTTTCGCCTATTAATGACCTCATTAAGAGTAAGAAAAAAGGTCAAACTGTAAACTGGAGTGCGGAAGCAGAAAATTCATTTGTGCTGATCAAGCAAGCATTAGTTTCTGCACCTCTTCTTTCGCAGCCAGACTACTCGGCACCCTTTATTGTTGAGTGTGACGCAAGCAACACTGGGTTAGGAGCTGTGTTGATTCAAAATGTAAAAGGAGAAGAGCGTGTAATTTCGTACGCAAGTAAAACCCTGAGCCGTACCGAGCGCAATTATTCCACCACAGAGAGAGAGTGTTTAGCAGTTATTTTTGCAATTGAGAAATTTCGTCCGTGGGTAGAAGGAGTTCGCTTCACAGTTGTCACCGATCATTTTTCGTTACTTTGGTTGAGTAATCTTCAGAATCCAACTGGAAAACTCGCCAGATGGTCTGTTCGATTAAGGCAACATTCATTTGATTTGGTGCATAGGAAAGGAAAGTTTAATATAGTCCCAGATTGTCTTAGTCGTGGTGTTCCTTTAGAAAATCCAGAAGTTAATTTAGTAGAGATCAAACTTGATGGTGTAGACTTGTGGTATGAATCTTTGAGAAAGAAAATTTTGTTGTCGCCCAGAAGCTACCCACAATGGAAAGTGGAAGATGGGTTTATTTATAAGTTTATACCTTCCCTATTACCGCATTCGGCGAATGTTGTAGAGTGGAAGTACTTAGTGCCAAAATCTCAGCGTATAGGTGTCATTAAATCATGTCATGACCCCCCTTCAGCAGGACATTTTGGTTCCTTAAAAACTTTGTCTCGTGTTCAAGAATTATATTATTGGCCAAAGATGATCTTTGACGTACGTAAATTTTGTAGGAAGTGTTTGATTTGTGGTGCTCAAAAACCACCCAATAAAGGTCCCCTTGGGATGATGGGAAAGGAGAAAGAGGTTGGACTACCGTTCCAAACCATTGCGTTAGATTTGATGGGTCCGTTTCCTCGTTCCAAACGCGGACATAAATGGCTTTTAGTTGTTGGTGATTGGTTCTCGAAGTATTCGATTTTGCAACCTTTGCGTAGTGCCACGGCACATTTGATTGAGAAATTTTTGAAAGAAAAAGTATTTCTTGTCTACGGAGTACCACAGTTTGTTATTTGTGATAATGGTCCACAATTAATTGGACGTATTTTTAAAGCTTTGTGTGCAAGGTACGAAATTCAAAAGATTTGGTATAATGCTGTTTATGCTCCCCAATGCAATTTTGTGGAAAGAATCAATAAGACAGTTGGTACAGCAATCCGTTCATACGTAGAAGAACATGATACGTGGGATATTGAGATATCAAAGATCCAATACGCAATCAACTCAGCAAAACATGAGTCCACCAACTATTCGCCAAATTTTTAGTTTTTGGTCGTCAGGTACCTTTAAGTGGAAAAGCTTATAATGATAATTTTATACCTGGTGAGGATGTTGATGTCGTCTCCAGTAGTAGACCTTCTTATGTTTTGGATCGTCAACCTTTGTTTGATATTTTGGAAATGTCCGTGAAAATTTGCATGTAGCTTATCAACGTGCGAGTAAACGCTACAATCTTAGGAGAAGAGACATTTCATTCCGAGTCGGAGAGTGTGTTTGGAGAGCTAATAAGGTCCTCTCGAGTGCTAGTGATAAGTTTTCCGCTAAGTTAGCTCCAAAGTTCGTTATGAGTAAAGTTCGAAAAAACATTCCAATTTAGTGTATGAGTTAGAGAACGAAGATGGGACAAGAGCAGGAAATGGCACGTAAAGGACTTGAAACCAGTTGAAGCGTCGTATCCAAAGGAAAATGATGATCCTGACGATTAGTTCCGGTCCGGTCATCTCTTTGATGTTAAGTAATGCAGTAGTGGTTTGCTTTGTTTTGTCCAGATTTTTGATTTAGTGTCGTTTCACTAATTTTGAGTATTTTGTTTGAGAAGTGAAATAAGTGGTTAGAGATTTTGTAGATTTTGTAGATTTTGTAAGTTTGAGGTGTGCCTTGGTGTGCACGCTGGTCATTTTGCTCGCGCGTTACTCAGAGATGTGTTTAGAAGATGTCTTTAACAGATATCTTTACAATGTAGAAGTAAGTGGGCTATTTGATTGTTGGTCCTGATTTCTACATATCTAGGTAGAGAGAATATTAGATTATTCTTTCCTTGTTTTTTGACCGTTCGAAATTCTTTGGTTTGATAAGGTCAAGGTTGGCTTGGTGAGTCTCACCATTTGGTCCATCACTAATGAGATCTGTTGTTTGTTGGAACTTAGTGATAGGATATTCAGTAGGGTGTAGGATATTACAGCCCTGACTGGTTCGATTTTGCATTTGAATTTGTTAAGTAACCTTATGGTTAGGTTACCTTCGTTTTGATTATCTCTTTGTAATAAAGTGATAATACTTTGTATTTGGATTTGATAAGTAACCTTTTGGTTAGGTCACTTTTGTTTTGATTATCACTTTGTGATAATAGTGTTTTAAATTTAGACCTATTAGTAAGGTCTTCCTTTTGATTGTCACCTTATAGTGATGATACTTTGGATAGTTATGCTGTTTTGATGAGGAAGCATTCCTTTTTGTAGATAGAGCTAATTGAGCTCCTGGAAGTGAAGTTTTTTTGGAATTAGAAATAAATTGTAAATGTTTGGTTATAGGTAATAAATATTAGCCTTGTTAGGAATAAGGACCCCAGGTTAAAAAAAATCATTGTGAATTTAATCTTTTGTCCCGTGGAGTGTTTGACTTTCTAATTTGACCCCTCCCAATTTTGATTAATACCGATTGTGACTCCCCGATTTTGTCTCCCAATGGACGTCAGGTACACGTAGTTACCAACACACTCGCATTTGTAATTATTTGTCTCCCCCATTTGAATAAATTCATAAAATTGCATAGTTAGTTAGGAAAGTAGAAAAGGCTAGTATTATTAAGATAAAAATTTTTTTTTGTATTTGTTATATTTGAAGTTTATTCCTTAAAAAAAAATTTTTTTTTCTTTTAGGAAAGGGGTAGTGTAACAAATTTTATTTTCGCAGTAAAAAATCTATTCATGAAAGGTACAACGAATGTTAAAACACCTTTATTAACTAAAGTAATAATACGTGTAACAATCAAATCCTTACATTAATACAGTATCTAGAGTCGTTAGTCTATTTGTTTCGGAGTTCGGTGTATTCCACAGCCACTGGCGCGCGCGTGAGAGGTTTGACAACCCCACTCGAAACCCTCCCACGATAGAAGAACGCGGCAAAAGCACTCGTCGATAGGTAAGAGCAGCGACAGCATGCATTTGAAATTAATGGCGAGTGACCTCCGGGTCGCATTATTTATGTGACACACTTCCTGAGTAACGGTTGGTATTGTATATTCGTTATCATAGTACCTAATTTAACAATTTGTTTAGCGCAACGACAACTTAGAATCTACAATTTAGAAACTCTAACTTATAGACTACGCAATGAAAAATTACATTTGTAACTAAGATTAGACAACGGAAGATTACGCTACAAAAGTTATGCAGCCTTGAATCAATGTAAGAAACCCGCTTCGCTTCAACACCTGTATTTAAAGCATGGAAAGCAAGAATAATTAGCTGCAGATTCCGCACGGCGATGTAGTTTCCATTCCAGCCAAGGACAACAGCCCGGGGTTTGGTTCGTAATAGCTTTAAGATTTCCTCAGTGCTTCCTTCTAAAAGCACGTTATTTCGTTTTGTTTTATAGAAGCACAAATTTGTTATTCAGTTTATCTGTAGTTAAGCTGGTTTTCCAGTATCAAATTTAATTTCACTTAGTTTCGTAGATATGTGACTACACGTGGCTTCAACATAAATTAACAGCTGCGGTTACGTCACCTGTTTGTTTGAAATATGCCGTCAACAATTGCACAATTGCTAACAGATGTTTAGTATTACAGTACTACCACCTTTGATAAAATTAGAGAATATCTTTGTGAATATTTTGACTTCAAATTGATTTTAATACCGTTAACTTAAAGAGAAAATTTTGTATATTAATTTGTAAATGACCTACACAGATCTGATTGGGTTATGAAACCTTAGTATAACCAGTCACACTGGATTGTAATATATTTGAGTAAGGATCATGTTGATAAACCTTACATTAACTTTGCAAGTATTTCAAGTATTCATTTTATTTTATAGCATTGAATTTTATTTACAGAAACGAAAAAAATTCTCTCTAGTAAATTTATAATCCACGCTTAAAGTCTTTTTATTCTGATCTAGTTTGATCAGACCTGATAAACAAAAAGCAATAAGAGTTAAATTTTTATGACACCCTTATGTAGAAAATATTCTCTATGCATTTTAGGTATATTTGAGGGACGCAAATTGTGTTCCCATTTTCTATGTGACTTAATTATTATTTTTCCTTACAGGAACAGCGTCTTATTCTGTTAAGACAAGTTTTTGTGTCAGCGAAGGCGATCTTTTTTTTCTTTGGGTCTCCACGTCCGCCCTTAGAAATTTGCCATGCCATTAACATAAATCAATCTGGACTTGGTGGCGCCTGTTTGTTTTAGTTTGAGTGTGACCCCCTACAGATTTCGACTTACCCCCATTGCTCATAGCTCTACCCAAGGAATAGACCCCTAGTTACGTCGGAAGACTTTGTTTTGCAGACACCTGACTTGGAGCATGGTGATAATAAAGTAGTGTCGGCCAGGAAAATTCGTTTCACTAGCGCCCATGCGTGAGGCTAGCGGAGCCAATTAGAGAGAGAGGAAAAAATCGTTACACTGACACCCAATGTGGGGCTGGTGTTTTAGTAAACCAAGAAAAAATTCGTTACAATTTAATGAAAAACTGGTTTGTATTATGGTGAAAGAATGAGTGTAGTCTAAGACGTAAAAAAGAATAAACACAGAATTGTTTAATTTTTATGCCCAAGTTCAATTAATGTTTTGGGATAAATTTAAAAAGCCACCAGTAATATTTTGCTCATCTTTAGGCTTGTGTAGTAATAAGGAATAATGTGATAAAAATTCTTAGGCTTAATTAGAATTTACAAACCATGTTTAGTTAAGTTTTTTACCCTCAAACTTCTCTAATACACATAAAATGTACTAAGTAAGAATGTATTTTGTTCATTACGGTACAAATTCACCATTCACAAACTCCAATACGCAATTGTGACGGAATAAAATTTGACAAACTGCATGCAAAACGTAAATAAATAAAGCAAAACAAACTTTGGACTACTAAAAAATGCAAAATATGCATTTTTATTTTACTAGAGGAATGCTTACTGTGTTGGAACCAGTACAATTTCAAATATGTAATAGTAATGTAAACATATTGAAAATTTGTATTTGATATTTATATCTATTTTTAATTGTAAAAAATTCACTGAAATAAGACATACTTGGCTGTTGCGGTCACTTTGTTTATTATTTCGTTGTTAGAAAATGATAAAGGAAACGAAGGTGTGATGAGAAAAGAAACCATTTGTAGCTTTTCACAAACTGTAATTAAAACCCACTTGTAACTATATCTAATCATTTTTTATTAGAGATACGTTTAAACCATTATTCTGTTTTTTCCATTTTTTGGCCAACTAATTAATGTAACAGCTTTGTCAATTGCATATTAGAAATTGTAAAATAACTATGCGATGCAAATGTAGGAATGTTCAATCTTATAATTTCTTGTCCCCTAATAATTTTTTTTACATTAGATATCGGAATTTCAAAAGTTTTCACTGGTTATAAAGGTTAGAGAATATGTATAGTTAAGATATCTGTGAGGTTTATAACTGGACTAATAAGTTCCACAGCACTGCCGTCTATATGTGCTCTGTGGTAATTCATAAACCAAGTAGGCGGAGTACTAAACTTAATATCTTTTTCTAATGAATATCTTAATTTAAAAGACAAAGTAATGTGAACTGTTTTTTTAAAGCGTAAAGGCCGAGCTGACATTGAGCATAATATAAAATCACACAAACCTAAAAATGCTATGAAACAGGACAGACGTCTTCCATTGATGATTAATTTAAAAAACAAGAACTAGCGCCATTGGACTTTCAATGTATAGCTAAAGAAATTGTTTTTTACACCATTCGGTGAAACATAACTCTAGTCTTAATGCCTCAGCCTGCACCTCTAAATTAATAACAAAGCTTTATGATTCCAAGTTTAGCGCGCGTAAAATTTGGGTGGAGGTATTAGTTGTGGATGTGATTAGGCCGTATATATACTCTGAAGTTATAGAAAAACTTAAAGTTGAAAATTTTATATTCATCACTATCGATGCATCTAATAAAAAAGAGTTAAAATTGATACCAATTCTTCTACGGTATTATAATCCAACTTACGGTGTCAGGAATAAACTACTTCATTTTGACGAAATCTTGAGAGAAACATTCGAGATTATAAAGGCTCATTTACTAAAAGCTTTTATAAGCTATGGACACTATATAAAAGTCGTTGCTTAATTCGCCGATAATACGAACACAAATTTTGACGTTGCAGCTACACAAGACTAAATGAATGTGTACAGCAGAAAGTTACAAAAAGAATTGGATCAGCCAATTAATTGTTGGTGTAGGTTGTTCAGCACACATCCTGCATAATACTATATAGACAGCAGGGGGCAGTTTACCTAACGACATTGAGCTGGTTGCAGTTATAATATAGAAATTTTTGTATATCTATACGGTGAGAAATACTGCTTTGAAAGCAATTTATGAGAACGCTGAAATTGTATTAAAAGATACTCTCTCACGATTACCTACACTTTCTAAGCTTGCAACCGGCGATCGGTTGTATATTGGAAATGTATGATGCGTTGAAACTTTGCTTTAACTAACTGAACAATTGTCCACGGCCTATTAAATCTTATTTCAACAACCTCAGGGATGAGATTTACACCCTTTTTTTACATGGTACTTTAACCATTTTTCAAAATCCAGTCCTCCATATGGAAGCGGATACAATAAGCGCCACTGAAACAGCAAGTGTTAATTACTGACTTAGTCAAAAAGATATAAATCCGCAGGATTGAAACGTGTCTTACATTTCCTGCAAAGCAACGTTGGTTGAAATTTTCACGTGAAAAAAACCCAAACGCGGATGAAGCAGTTTTGAAAAGAAATTTATTGCGCTTTTATAATGTAGCATTACAATATGTAGCCACATGGCAAAAAAAAACATTAAAGATGTTTCACAATTTCAGAGGGTGACAATTAAGAAAGAAATAAAATGAGAAGATGTAGAAAAAAGTTTATTAATTATAAAAAGTTCTCGCATGTTAAAGTTTATGACTTAGGCGAAGATGAGATCACATGATTGAAAATATAGTAATTCAAGAAAAATCCAAAGGAGAATGGCAGCACTTGTCATGTGCTGCTAAATGGATGGAAGTTGCCGAGATAGTCCTAGAAAGCAATATTAATTTGCAAAATATGCAAAAAATTGTTGAGCTTGCTTTGTGCATTCTGGGAACTTCTACCACGGTTGAAAGAACCGTTGCTTAATGAACCATTTATAGACACAAGACCGTGGTCATGTGCATGTTTTGGTACTGACAGAATATTAAATATAAAAATTAATAGCATTCAAGACTGTTCTGCTTTTTATGATAAAATAAAGTCAAAGGTGCAATTCTTAGAAAATTTCAATAATCTGAAAAGTATGTAAGAACGCAAACAAAGGACGAACAAACAAAGCTGAAGGAGGCCCAAGTATCCAATACTAAATAATGTTAGCTTTATCTAAATTAACTATTTTGTAGGATGAAGTATTTTAATTCGCTGTATGCGATCTCCTTGGTATAGTCGTTGTAATTTAAGTTCCGATTTACGTCACCAATATTCGTAATGTCACAACGTAGCGTGGTTGCCACTATAAAAATACGAATTTTTTGTAACCACAATGAGGCCATCGGTAGAATATTTATGTTCCAAATGTTTTCTAATAGATAAAGAAATGTAATTTGTAAATTTTTAAAATTAGAATCATTTTATATGGACATAATTGTAGATCAAACTTTTTAACTAAATAATATAGGCTATTTAAGTGAAAGTTTTACTACTGAGCATATTTTATACAAAGGTTAGTGTTTTTAATGTGATTTGTTTTATAGTATTAAGCACATTACACCAGACACGGAATATTAGCCACCGCTATTCAACAAAACAGGTTATATTCTCAAACGAAATTAAAAGTATGTAATTCAGGTCTTAAATAATTCTTGTGACAGCACAAAGTAGCCGAAATACGTATAAAATTCAATTTTATTTCCGCCTTTGTGAAGTAGTATTTTTTGCAGATAAATAGGGTTGATCTGTGAATGTTTACTATTCAAATAATATGTAGTCATTTTAGGTAAAATATAAAACATATATGTATTCTTTAAGATTATACGAAAGCACATGGATATTGATATCTCGTAGGTAAGTGTATATAGGACGAACAGTCTTGAAAATTTATTCTTTAAGGTTTGCTGGATGCTAAACAAACGCATACAATACCTTGCAAACTTGTTGATATACGGAACCTGTTGAAATTGAAAGATATAGAAGCTTGATAGTACCCGGTGTCTTAGTTTTTCCAGTATGAGGTGTATGCAGTTAGTAAAATAAATAAGATTTTCAAGAGTGATACAAGTATTTGGTAAATTTGAAAATACAATACACTTTATTAATGATAAGATGCAAGTAACCAACATTAAGAAAAGAAGATTGTCAAACAGGATAGAAGTAATTCAAAAATGATTAATTGTAACACACAAAAATTGTGATTTTACAGTCGATGTTGTAGACAGATGTAACCGAAAAAATTAAATTAGTCTCTATTAAATGCTTGTAAATTATCAATAAAATAATATATTTAGTTTTATTTATTTATCATACAGAAAGTTACAGATACTGATTACCTCACAATAAACTAAATGCCGATAATTAATTTACAAATATCGATATTTCTTCGTGTACAAAATGTATTTCATTAATTTCCCAATGATTCCATGGCCTTCTATCGATTAGTTACTACCGCTGTCTGAATCCCAGCTACTATCGTTGCTATTGTCGTTTATGTTAATGATCAATGGTGCAACATCCTTTTTATCAGACTTGATTTTGCGATCCTCCATTCTTTAATAATTGCTTCTGCGTTTTGTACAGGATATGTCCAAACTTGAGGAGCTAGGGTCGCTAATGCTTCATGCCACATTATCATACAGCTTTATATAGATCAGCAAAATATAAATTTCCTAACCTTTGCCCATTAAGTTCTCCAGCGATGTTTAAATATAATCGATGTGGACATCTGAATCGGTGCTATCGCTTTCGATATCAGCACTAAAAATAATTACAAGAGGTGCAACATCAACTGTATCTAAACGTACTTCTCTATTGAACTAGTCTCCAATTAACCTTTCACAATGAGCTACAGTATTTGCCCAGACATCTAGGATAATGGTTACCAATGCTTCGTGCCACAGTTTCAAACAATTCTCTGCCGATTTGCCATTGCTACCAATGTGACGATTGTAATAAGTTTTGGATATACCCCAGACAAGTTCAATCAGGTTGAAAAAGCAATGGTAGGGAGACAATTGTACAACTTTATGGCCATACTGTTCTGCCACGTAATCTGCTTTTTAAAACTTGTGTGGTTTATGCCTGAAAATTGATAACCATGTTAATTACACAAATTATAAATTGGGCTGTTATACATACATGGTAGATTAAAAAGATGTTTTTTAAAAGAACTACAATCATGTGCAATGCCTTAATTTGTCAGCCACTTTGATGTCTCCTTTAGTTCAACTGTAATTCGGTTCTTTAACCAACACTGTACTGTGGTATGAAGCATTACCTAAAACAATTGCAGACGGTTGTTCCAAATTCTTCAACAATTGATTTTCAAACCAACTAAGAAAATTTGCTCCGTTCATCTCTCCATGATAATCTCCATACTTTGTCGCAGATAAAAAGATCAACTCGCAACCTTCAATGAACTCATTTTCATTGCTTGCATGCAACATTATGAATCTTTTCCCATCGACTTGTGTGCTTCTTACACTTCGTACATCATTATTATGCCATGAACGACAAACCTTACCGTTTTGAAAAATCCAAGTTTCGTCGAGATGAATGAATTAATAGATGTCTTCCGTTTTAATTCTCATATACTTTACGAGAACTTCAAACCGTTTAAGGGCAATATGAGGCAATTCTACGAGAGCACAACGGAGATGGTTTTTACGATATGTAAATCCCATTCTTCGTAACAGTGTATTTAAAGATTTATCACATCCTTTAAACAATTCTGCACTCTGAAGTTGTAAACACGAGTTATGTACTGTAATATGTTCATCTGAAACAGATGATTATATCAAAACTAAGCTGCCAACACATTAATAAATTGTGATAATCATACATTCGATAAATTATATTGCGAAATGCACACTCTATAAATTCATCAACAATAGTTACAGGTTTCTTGGGAATTCTTTTTTTCGAATCTAATGATTCACCATTTTGAAGAGCTTTGGTCACTATAGTCACAGTCGACGAATTAATTTTGAAAGCAGCTGCAACTCTCTATAAAATCAAATTAATTAATTTTATTACGAATTACATTTCGTAGATTACCTCTCGGACGGCTGCTACAGGAATAAAAACTCCCCCATTTGCTTTCTCTTGTTCAACAACCTCGTACAAGTTAGCAGCAAGCTGCTTCCCCCTAAGCACCCAAGTGCATTTCAGGCATTTTCAAAAACAATTACGCGAATTTGTTCTGATAAGAACAGTTTTTAATATGAAAAAAAAGGCGCAATTTATAAAACGATTGGACTTGAGAAGCAAAAAATTTGACAGAAACACATTGCCATAACCTCTAGAAC
Source organism: Platerodrilus igneus (assembly GCA_036346225.1). Classification (NCBI taxonomy): domain Eukaryota; kingdom Metazoa; phylum Arthropoda; class Insecta; order Coleoptera; family Lycidae; genus Platerodrilus; species Platerodrilus igneus. The sequence goes on from JARFIW010001244.1 coordinate 150,848, forward strand.
ATGAGTTTAGGTTATGTACTGCCATTTTTGATAGTTCTAAATGTTAAATTTTTGTAGAGAAACGCTGGCATCGTTGCAATTTTCACCAACATTAATAAGATCTGAATGTTTAAGATAAGAAAGAAAATATGCTCTATTCTATGTTGGTATGCATGCGAACATTATTAATGACGTAAATCGGAACTTAAATTACAAGGACTATAGTTTCAGAATTAGTGTGCGAGCGACCGGTCATCGATTATTGTACCCCCCAGGCACTTGTTTGTTCTAGGTTCGGTCTCTCTCAAATATAGTTATATGTAATGCACTTAGATTTTGAATAACTCTGATATAGCAAGCAGTATGAGGTTTAATTAATATATTGTAACTAGGAATTCTACTAAATAAAATCGATGCACAGAAGTCTTTTCAAGCAATCGCTTACTGAATTTCTCAATTTCAAAGAAACTATACATGAGGGATCGTATTTGCCTAAACGCCGAGCAGTCGATGACTGTCTTTACCTGTTTAAGAATGGTAACACTAATATAGTGGTCTACTTTAGCAAACTAATCTAATTACTAAATTACAACTTTTCAGCATCACACATTTTTTAAGTTAAATCTGTTAACAATATTATTCAAAAGTCTTAATTTTAAGTAACCTCCGCAATAGCTTATTTCTGCTAGATAAATAACTAAAATAAAAATATCGTTAATGTTTACACTCTGCGCGGCAACCCCTAGTAAATGGTAAAATGGCACTGAACGAAATGAGAATATCGATTGTATAGTGTTTGTAGCGAAATGAATCTATCCCCTTTAAAATGAGCAATTACTTACCGATATTTAAAAAATTTGCTATAAATGCGTAGACATAACTACCTATATTCTTTTGTACGTATATGTGTACATATAGCGAAAGAATTTTATTTAACGATTTATGTACTTCCACAGAATTAAAAGCAAACTTCAAACTAAAATCTACAAGGCTGAAATTTAATTCTGTTATTAGAAAATGCCTAAATGTATTTACAGTAACAAAACCATCTGTGGTTTGATTCTCAGACATGTTACTTTAAACATTATCCCTATTTTGCGTGAATTCTTAAAATTATTTAAAATAAGTTTTGTAAAATCCTTGTTTATATCAATGAAAGTTTAGTGATACACATAAGGCACTGCTGGTGTAATGGTAACATGCAAGATTCCCAATCTTGTGATCTGGGTTCGATTCCCGGGCAGTGCAAAATCTTTTTGCATTCGTTGACAATAAAACTTGATCTATTTATCATAAAGTTAAACCATTATCCAGAAGAAATGCATTTTTTCATGTTGTATGCATATTATTTATAGTTGTAATAATTGCCTTGTTAGTACTTTAAAAAGCACTTTTCTTTCTATAAATTATAAAATATGCCTCTTGTATTACACGTTTCTTTTACTATCATTACTAGGCTTTAGTAAAAAGTCGTAATAAAAAACAATTGATGTCAAAAATCTGTATACCCTTATCATTTATAAATAATAGAAAAGTTTTCCCCGCGAGCATTCGAATCCGCCTTTTCAGCATGACAAGCAGGTATACTGACCTCTGTGCTGTTGGGAAATCTATACTTTAACTATTGACGCAAGTAATAAAATACTATGTCTAAAAATCTCGCAATAATGTAAAATTTCTAAAAAAAAATGAACTAAGACTTGTATTAATTCTCTATTATCCAATATCATAGACTGATGTCTAATCTCAATAAAGAAATTGGCGAACTCTGCACTGACGCTTGCATTTTGGACGCGGTCATTCAGATTGCTTTAAAGTCCAACTAACATTTTCCTAAAATAAAGCTCTAGACGACTGAAGGAAATAATTTTCTAATAATAGAAAGAATTTTTTATAAAGAATCACGCCGTAAATTATGTAAAATATAACATGTGGATTGAATTGGCATTCTGTTTTACTTTGGATATCAAATTGACAGATCTTCGCTCATTATTATGACGTTTATCATATATAGGATATATACCTACCTAATTGTTGTCATTGTACTTGTTATTGGCACCGTCTCTATTTTTGTAGATTTATAGCTTTCTTGATATTTTTGATATAAGTTTCAGGTATTATCACAAAGCGGCGCTAGTTATATGTATAGCAAGCTACACTACCTGGACAGCCATTTTTGTCAGAAAATTTAAATCGCTGTTGTAGCAGAAGGTGTGAAGGTTAGTCAAGGTCTTCATGCTGTTTTCCAATACACAGGGTATAGTATAAACCTTTTTGTATGCGGCAATTTTATATAATTGAGTTAATAAACGTCTACACCGAAAAGTTCTCATTGTTGTCGTATTTGTTTGAATTTGAGGGGTTTTCAATAATTAACTTTCAGAAAACCCTGGATTTAGTTATTGACACCTGTGCCAATTTTTGTGCTTTAAACTTTAATCAAATTGGTGTTTATGCCAGTTTCGATAATAACATTTTACTTTGCTTCTTATATAAGCTTTTTGTAGAAATAAAACCCCAGATTTTTAAAAATCATTTAGTTAATGGACAATTTGATTTAAACTATCAATTTTATGACAGTTTTGTTACAAAACGTACAAGTTATGTAATAGCAGTTTTTTTAAGTTTTTGATACTGTCGTCCAAGTACGAGATTTGAAATTAGAATGAAGGATACAACAACTACTCTTTATATAACACAAGCCAAGGTCGGTAGAGATTTAAAAGTTAAATGTAAGCTAGGTACCTTTAATCTATCTAACAAAACTGTTTTCATCATCATCATTAGGTCTTCAGTCGTGAAACTGGTTAGACGCGTACCCTCATTGTTTCCTATTCTGTGTTAACTTACACATATCCTTGAAATTTCCACGGTCTGCTTCTTTTATTATCTGTGAATAGTCTGATCTAGGTCTATGCATCTACCTCCTTTTTTCTATCTTTGCTTGTAATATTTTCTTAACTATTCCCCAAAAAACCCCTAGAACGTATCCTGCCCTTATATTTCTCTTATTTTTTTCCACAGATATCTTTATTCACCTACTATTTCTGTTACCCCTTTGTTATTAACTTTGTCTGTCCATGCTTCTACCGTTTTTCTGTTTGCCTCTCATACTGCCCCTATTTCATAGACATACTGTGCTGTGCTCCATACATATGCTTTCAACAATTTTCTTCTTGTTTCTATATTTGTTGTCTTCCAACACAGCCGCTACTCTTTCTTGTTAAATGCAGTTTGGTTTCCCTTCTATTGTTTATAAAAATATACCCTATATTTAGTAGTATGTGAAAGGGTTAAGCAACCTGCGGCTACCAAGATCCCCAACACTTGAATATTTGTCGAATTAATAGTTTTCCAATATATCTTTTCACACAATCAACATTTGTTGAAAATATTTCAAAATCAACGCATGTAGTTGTTTATAATAATCATCAAACTTAGTGCAATTAGTTTTTTCGTCATTAGGTTTCCCGTCTTAAAACTACTTTGACGCGTACCTTCACTTATTTCTATTCTGAGCTAGCCTACACCATTCCCTGAAATTCCCACAACCTAGATACAGCTCGGTTCCCCTTCTGTTGTTTCCTAATTATATGCCCTATTTCACCAAGATTTAGTGATATGTGAAGGGGATTAAGCAACCTATGGCTACCAAGGATTCCTCACTACTTAGTCATTTGATAAATTAATAGTTTTCCAGTAAATCCTTTCGCACAATTAACATTAGTTGAGAGTATTGAAAACCAATACATGTAGTTGCTTAATATAATCATCAGGTTTAATTACAGTAATTTTTTCATCATTAAGTTTTTCATCTTTCAATTGTTGATTGCGTCCCTCCATTGATTTCTATTCTGAGCTAGCCTGTACATTTCCCTAAAATTCACTCAGCCTACATCTTTCGCTATATGTGTGTAATAGTCTAACCTAGGTCTACCTCTCTTTTTTCCTATCTGACCCGTGGTACAATTCCATGTTAAAAAAAGTTTCTAGCTGCTCTAATTGGTATTCTTCTTGGTTTGTAGTTGACAATATCTTTTTCCGTCGCCCCAAAACTTCTATCGCTGCGGATTCCTCGGACGATTGGAAATCGTTGTACCTTTTGATATCTCTCCAACACAATTCTCCTACTTCCGGTCACTTTGGCGTAACCAAAACTTGTGCTCGTCTCCTCAGAACCTATTACGTGTCAGAACTGATGTCGCTTGCTATATCCGACGTTGTGCTGTTTCTGTTGTTTACAAAATTGAACAGTTACTTCCTCCTGGTTGCTGTACTCCTTGGGTCGAACCAATTTATCCTTGGCAATTCAATTTCTATGATATCGGAGGTCCTCTGCCCTGTTTCACCAAAGGTCATCCCTATATCTTTGTAGTGGTCGATTACTTCACTAAATTTACTATTTTCTTTCCCTTGCGCAGCACCACTGCAGATTTCGTTGCATAAATCCCTAAAGAACAAGTTTTCCTACTTTTTGGTGTACCATAATACCTCATCACTAATAACGGTATACAATTCCGCAGCCGTTAATTTACCTCCTTACATGCACGTTACCGCACCTGAATCATTTTCACTGTCCGTTACTATTTTCAAGCCAATCATGTTGAACGTGTCAACCGCTCCCTCAAGATCATGCTTGCTTCCAATATCCGTGACATCCAACGTCACTAAAATTTCCTATGCACATCCTCTCTGGCGATTATTTCAGACAACTGTTCGAGATAAACGCCACGTATTTTCCTGATTCCGAACATCCTTCACCTGATCGAACATTTCAAAAATATCTGTTCCCGCCGCTTGCTGATAAATTCATACCCGTTATAATCTCCGGCGGAGTCCTGTAACTTTCTAATTAGGCGAATCTGTTTGACACCCTAACTTTACTCTGTCCGTCGCTTTACGTCATTTTATTGCCAAACTCGCTCCTAAATTCTTTGGTCTCTTCTCTATCTGTAAATTGTATCTTCCAGAAACTATGAACTCGCAAATTCTTTCGACACAGCTTTAGGTATTTGACACGTCAAAGAACTTAAACCTGCAAATCTCATAACCCTATAATCTTTGATCTCGTTTCACTTTCATTCTGGCGACGCATACGTCGTAAACTCCGTTGTTAGTCCTCGGATCCCAAATTCACATGTTGACTCTGCTTTACCTTAACATTTGTTTTTCAGATTTTTACTTGTTTTCTAATAAGTTTCTCGTTTGTTTTTCTTTTCTTTTCTTTCGTTTCGCTCCTCGCACCTCTCTCCAAGTATGTTCAGATTAGAATAGCCCCACGGTACGGTTTGCCTGTTGTAAGAGACAACTAAAGCAATCCAACACACTCTGAACACGCTCCACACATACTCATACGCATGCGCGAGTGCGGGAGCATGCTCAACCATAACTACACGCGAATTTGCTTTTTTGACTTTTTCTGCGGATGTTGTGCCATTTCTTTGTGTTTTTGGTTTTTAATTTTGCATCTTTGTTCCATTCGTCCCACATTCCTCTCCCATTTCTTTGGCTGGTTTTTCGTACTGTTAGACCTCACACTGACTTTAATTAATTTTTGATCCTCTTCCTGTGATGTGTGCTTTCTAGACCTTGCTGCTTTTCTTTAGAAACTGCAACTTAGTTGAGTTTTTGGTTCATTTAGCTATTTTCTTCCTTGATTGTCCGTTTGATATGATTCTTTATTAACACAGCATGAAGTACAGCAATTTATTTATCCGGTGTTTTTGACGTTCCCTAAAATATTTTGAGGTTTGTAGGTTAATGTCTCGTTTTGGCTTTTGCTGTTGGTTTTCTACCGTATTTTATTTCCTATTTTTTGCTTTTTTTTTTAAAGAAACCAATACTTTGTCTAGGGTATACAAACTTTACTGTTTTTTATTAGAAAGATCTGTTTTCTGACCAATTTTTTAGTGTTAATGCCATTCTGTCTTCGTCCGGATTGATTGATACCCTACATATTTCTTTTTCCTATAGTCTTCTATATCTTTGGCTGTGTTCGGTACTTTGGCACTTCGAACCGCATAGAATTTTTTTCCTCTTTCCTTCTCCTTTTGGTCCTTTTTTGTTTGTCCAATATGACCTTCTTTTCTGTTCGTACTGTTGTTTTTTACTTGGAAAGTTGTTTTGATATCTATCCCGACCTTTTAAATCTGCTAAGGACGGAAATTTGTTTCGTTCCATTTTGTATTCGAAAATACACTGCCCTTTTACTTTAAAGCTATTTTAATTGCTACTCATTTGAGTTTACGGGTTATTACACTTTTACGATTTCAAGTGTGTTTAGTTAGGTAGCCAACTGTGTTCGTTCTTTATTAAATTTACGAATTTGCTTATCTATATTGTTTCTGGTACCTTATCTAGACATACAATCTTTACTGATTATGAATTACACAAATGTTGTTAGTTTAATCATAATTAGAAAAGCCGATGTGTTATCTTGAAAAGATAAATACCTTAAATTTATTTCTATTAATATATGAGATTTCCAAGATTATTTTATACGGAAACAGCTTTATAACTAGGTATTTAGTGCTTGGTCGCGTTAGGGTTCTTCTCTGCTAAATCGGGCAGTTGCAAATTCTGATGATGAAAAACGTATTTCCTCTTTTTACGTGACTACCCAAATTTGTACTTAATATTTTTTGACTTTTAGAACTAAAGTTTGCTTTCCTGTACCACAGAAATTTGCTTTATCGGTATAGAATATTTTGCCTGGCTACCGTATTATATGTAGATCAAGTTAAGATCAGATGAGTAACCATTGTAGCTACGCATACCCTTCACAGCTTACCGGAAGGAATACTATTAAATGATGACCGACCGCTGTTTGATTTACTCCTGAATGGTTTGTAGTTTGTCTACATTCTAGCAATCTTAAGAGCAACACTTTAGATTATAAGATGTATCTGATAATTTGGGTATTTTTAAATGTACCGTTTTAAATATGTGTGGTTTTTGTGTACTTATATGTTTCACTAGCTCTAGAGTCAGAATGAATTCGGTCTGCATCAATACAAGTAAGTATTAGATTATGTAGGTTTCTGCGCTGTGATATGATTAGTATTAATTGCTTGTTGTACCAATACACTTAGTTTGTTGTCCTATATTATGAGACAATATTTAAAGGTTGTATAGTCCTTTTGTCTCCAAAACACGATTCCATTTGATTGTTACTGGATATAATTAGTATTTACGAAAACGTGGAGAATACAGATTTTTGTCCTTACAATTTAATTTTGTTTTATTATCCAAATTCTTAGAAATTATTTATTAGGGTTACATTTTATGTGCGTTTTGCGTTGAATTATTCTTACAAGTACGGATGTTTCAAGAAAAAGGTGAATTGGTTGGCGTGTAATGTCGTTTCGTTTTCGTTTTCTAGCCCCATCCCTGCCCCGGCTGTGTGCGACATTTGTTTTCTTGTTCTTTCTCTTCTCTTTCTTTCTAAGCCCGTAAAGCGAGCGAGCATTAGTTACTGGTTCGCTCGTATTGTGGGTACAAATGTTACTAAACAATAATTGATTGTGTCTTCCCTTTTAAAACAAAAATAATAATGAAACAATGCCATTTTAGATAGCAGCCTTCATTCTAAATTGAATACAAAACAGGTGTTAGATTGAGGACTTGTATTATCAATAAGCAACAAGTGTGCTTCAATGAATGAAGGTTAGACTTCAAATAGTACAAGAACACGGAGTAAAGTGTGTTGCCAAGTTTAGAAATATTACATATTTAAAATAGCCAAAAATAGTAATTGAAGAACATATTTGCAGTTCTGCTGGATAATTCAGTAGCACGAAAATCGAACGTAACAAAATGCTTTTGCACATTTCTCATTTCTCATTATTCCCGTACACACAATTTCTAATATTATATTTTGGAATTGCATAAACACACCTTAACCGTTTACTGATTTTAACCAGAAACTGAGTCTTTCGAATAATCTTAAACTGTGTATCTTTTATTTCATGTTATTACTAAGGATTTAGCATGCCAGTGTCTATCTATTTTGGGTCATGTACATTATGTTTATATTGCCGTTGGAAATGCTATACAAGATCATCTTTCAAATTCTTAAGCTTCTATTCTATGATAGTTGTATTGGAGGACTTTCGGACTTCACATTCTAGAGTACTGCATTTGTACATGCTTAATGAAGATAAAAAAAATAAACTTAAACTTAGGATTGTTGTGTTTCTATTCTGGCAAATTTGCGTACGTAAACAACCCACAACCCTATGTTTACAAACATAATATCACTGGCTTAAAAATTAAATATAGTGTTAGGTATTAACAGCTTTACAATATTTATAAGCAGTGAAATATTAGAAGCTGATTAACGGAATACTCTCTAGTACTTTGCTGTAAGGACGCGTGCAATTTGTACTATTGTTAAACATCCTTTCGTATATCATCTATAAATCAAAATGCATATGAAATTAATACGTGATTCATTTCTACCACCTTGTGATAATACTTCTACAAGCGTATAAATAAACATAAAAAATCATACTCTCAACTAACAATGGAGTAGTATATAGCAAAGAATAAAGTAGTATTAATTAGTAATGATAGGAAGGAAGTATCTAACATCCGCTGAATAATCAATGAAAACTTTTAAATCTACAATTGATTAGTATGGATGGAGCGTCGAAAATAACGCATAAGGTAGACAAATGCATCAATTAGCATAATTGTTGGAAGTTGAATGGATGCATTTGCCAGAATATAATTGCATCTTAAATGTTTAATTAAATCCAAGAATATTTAATATAGGAAGTATAACTTTAGAATTATTTTGAAACTACTTATACAAATAGTACTTTAATTTAAATGAGTTGAGTATAGTGTTAGAATAAATAGGCTACCCTTGGTATTTATTACACTTTTTTGTTAACATCTATAGTTGAATGGTTGATGGTTTGGTTATTTCTAAATGTCCAAAATTTTTGTTTCTTGTATAATACCTTGATATAAAATTAACTGCAGTAAAATAGAAGCACCTTCACAGTTTTACTGGGTAAAAACTTAACTCTTTGTCAGCAGAATATAATTAAATTATGGTGACAAGGGCACACGAGTGTATCCGTATCACCTAACAAAATTCATACATGCAAAGATTGTGATTTTCAGTGAGTAAGATTGTTAATAATTCCTGCTTCCGTAAAAATGCAAGTAAAGAATAGAAATGTATTTTTGATTTAAACCTACAGGTTTCTTTGTATCTGACCGACAAGTTGTACTGCCTCTGGTTTTGTATATGCGACTACCGTACCGATATAAACTATTCATCTATAAATGTCGGTTGTTCATTGTTCTACCTTTGCATTCGGCACTTTACTTTTATCTACGGATGCTTTAAAGTTTCTTGTACTGGGTTTTTAAAACTCCGTTATAGTATTCAATATTGTAATACTTTATCATAATTTTTAACATAATATTAGGTAATGCAATCAAGATGCATATCAGTACTCGGAGTAAGACTAGAGCCGGCTTATGACCACCACTGGTGTAAAGAAAAAATAGAAAAAATCACCAAGTGCCTGCCCAGGAATTGCGATTTATAGTAAAAAAATGACACTACGAATCACAACGTAGAATATTCAAAAAGTAAAACCAAAAAACTTAAAGTAGGAATATAAGTACACTAAAGCTAGGTATTATGGGATTACCTGAAGCTAAATTAACAGCACATGAAGGATTCTGATCAAGAGAAAGAGTTTCATATATTTAAGTAATACATTGTCTCACAGGAACAGAGTACCTATTCTCGAGCTTGTACGAAAATTTAATATACGAACTTGTGACCCGTCCGTGTCGTATAGAATATATCGCATACGAAGTTCAAGTGGTATTCTCGAGCTCTTACGAAAGTACATTCGAGATTTATACATCATACGGAAAATCAAGTTGCAAACGTCGCTTTTATGATAAAAATCCATCAATTATAATGAACGTCCGTAAATTGAAATTAGTTAATCGAGTGTATTGTATGTGTTGAGGTTATAATCTTCAACGCTCTAGTTGTTTTTGTTATTTATTTGAATAATTTTGTCCCAATGAATATGGAAAAAATAAGTCGGTCTGGGTATATTACGCCTGAACAAAAATTATTTTTAATAGAGTTTATTAAAAAGCATTCAGACTCCACAGTGGGAAGTTTTCAAAAGATTTCACTTTCAACCATAGCAGGCAATTGTGGCAAAATATGGAAACAGATTTAAATTGTCTTCCTGGGGCAAGAAAAGATTGGATAAGTAGCGGACGGTAAGTAACTAATATCGTCCGGAGTATATGCTAATTTATTATTGTTAGACGTGGCAGGACATGAAAACCTCCACCAAAGCGAAAAACGTGACTATAAGGAAACATTGTGGTGCAACTGGAGATGAGCCACAAATTGATACTAAATTCACTAAAGATGAGGAAGACATTCTAGAAATCATTGGTGAAGTTTCCGTGAGTGGTCATCCACACATAGAGGAGTCGGAAGGAATTTTTGATTTCGAAAATGTGGAATTAGAGCATGATATTGCTACTGTCGAGTTACCTGCTCGTGAATTAACGGATCACGATTATATGAGCATCTCAACTTTAGATAATAGTCAAATTGGTTAGTATGAAATTTTTTTAATTTTCTATAAATTAGTGATAACCTTATTGTAGACCCACAAAGTCGTCATCCCAGCTCGCATCCATGTACCAATACACCATCAAAGGCCACCACCACTCGTAAAGTGCCAAGACGAACTCAGCGTCTCGAAAACACCATATCTGTGACATAGAAACTCTCGGTGCAGATAGATAAAAAATTTAAAATGAAGGAAAATTATTATAACGAGAAATTAAAAATGCTAAAACAATCCGCTGATGCTCAAACAAACATAGCTATTTCTCTTGATGCTATTGCTAAGGCATTACAGAAAAAATAAAGCAAATGAGCAACATTGTATATAGCCTTGTATGTATCACTGTATATTTAGTAGTTCATTTGTTGTATTAATAGTAAACTATTTTTAAAGTTAGTTTTTATTGCTATTTACAACTTGAAACATTGTAGTGAGTTGAAATCTACTACTCATTAAATACATAAAATATATACGTAATAATACCAGAACATGCTAATGAAAATCCTAATGGAAACATGTCTATCTAACAAAATAATTGTGTACAATCCTTGCTCGTAATAATCTTCCGGCCACTAATTCAGGATTGACTCTATTTAATCTTCCTACATTGACTTCTGATAGTGGATCATTTAACATTACAAAATCAATTTCGCCAAGATTTTCATCACCATTGTCATCCCCTAACTCCACAGGTGGAATGTTGTTTTTAATACACATATTGTGTAAGACAGTACAAGCATTTATAATTTTTGCAGCCTTTTCAGGGTTATAATGTAACACACGATGTTTCAAAAGACACCGAAATCGTAGCTTTAACACCCCATTGCACCTTTCAATAATTGAGCGGGTGCTCTTGTGGCGTTCATTATATCGAGCCTCTGGTGTATTTTGTTGAACATCGTTAAATGGTGTTAAGAGCCAAGGCCCAAGAGCATAACCAGAATCACCTGTAATAATAAGTAACATTCTTAAATTCAAAAATTTAAGAAAATATACCTACCCAATAAACAAACCAAATTTGTCCTCTATTATGCAGGTTTTGCATATACTGAAAGGCATTACTGTTATTCCAAATATAACTATCGTGGGTGCTTCCAGGAAACCTCGCACACACGTTTAGAATTTTAAAATTGGCATCACAAATCTAAAATTATTTATGATAAGTGAATATGGAGATCCCTTTATCCTGCTTACCAATTGGGTATTTATCGAATGATATCCCTTTCTGTTGATGTAAATGGCTTCCGGGTAAGCTTCGTCATTTGTAATGAGGGGATAAATGGCAATATGCGTGCAATCAATGCAGCCTACTACTCCCGGAAAATCATTTTTATATAAAAACTAAAACATATTAAAGTTAATAAGCGAGCATAAGCATTTTATGAAAAACAAACTTTGTACGAGCTCTTTATAGTTCATGTAAATTTCTGGTAAGTCGTACATGATTATTAAAATTTGCTGCAGTATTTAAAGCGTTGCTCACTTCCTCAATACATCTACTCACAGATGGTTGACTCACTGCATGATTTACATGCCCTCCAATATCTGATTGATAGCTTTCACTAGCAAAAAAAAACCAAGACTAGTAAGAACCTGCAATTTTAAACAATCAAGTTATAACATTTGAGCACATAAATATTTTACGCTTACTTTTCTTTCAATGCTTAGAGCAGAGACTCTACTTGGAGCTAACAAATATGGTTGCACAGTTGTTATTAGATCTTGCACCGTATTTTTTGTTAGTCTATAAAGTTTCAGAAAACTTGCATTACTGAGATCGCTTATAGGATCCATCATAAATGTGAAATCTCCTTCCGACCGCGTCATTTGCAAGGTCTTCAGCCTCCTCTAATCCTGCTAAAACATTTAATACAACTAACTCGTCTAAAGCCATTATATTGTGCCTATCAATTCTTTCTCGAATTATGAGGAATGAGGTTATGTTGTTGGGTTATGGTTATTAATACGCAACATTTCCGTCGTTCATTGGTCTTTAAGCAAATATCGTATACGAAATCTCATTCTCGTACGGTTTTATACCATACGTTGTACTCCGTACGAAAACATTAGTATACGAAAGCTCATCTCGTATACGAACTGGTTCGAGAATACGCCTACGATTGTTACGTATAAAAATTGACAAGTTTCGTATACGAATTGTGTTCGTACAATCTCGAGAATAGGTACCCAGAACTGATATGGATAAGTATCGAATGTTTCAGAAAGAAATGACATCTTTACAAAATTAATAGATTTTTAATATCAATTGTGCATAAAATATTGGAAGTCTCGCGCAGATGTATGTTTAGCAATTTTATCTTCTAAATACAGTTTCCGAGAGTTGGAGGGCCTTTCAAACGTATTATAGCATTTGTGATAACACGATAGCGCATTTCTAATGAAATTGCTTGCCGTTCGCGCACAATCACATATACATACGCACGCAGGTAAAAACACACATGCACGCACACAAGCACGTACACACGCACACACCCACACGCACATCGTTGCTTCAATGCCAAAGTATGAAAGTTCAAATCTGTTATTTTGACCTATGTGCATTAATAATACCCCTGAATTTGTTAGTTGACCAACCTTATGCGTCTACAAACCATATTCTGTTAGTTGCTGGTTTTACTTTGCAATTATTCTATTACTTTCAAGTATATATCCGCGAAAGTGCCATATTTGTGATATTAGTAGTTTTTATGATTTTCCTGTCTTAGTGTTTAGAGGAAAATGGTTCACATGCAACATTGGTAATGTTTCTGTGCATTGTTACATGCCAAAATGGCAATGTAGCATGTTTTAGATTTAGTTATAATTTATAAGTTAATTGCCGCGTATTTTTAAATTAATAACATTAACTTCCGTTGTCGCTGACAGTCGCGCCTGCGGAGAGTGAATGCAGGGGTGCGCGAGTGTCGAAAGCAGGACTAAGACACGAGACGTAAACCAAGCAACAACCATCTAGTGGGGTGTGTGTTTTTCTTTTAGGAACAGGCATGTAGGTTCCTTGTACCTTACCTTTTATTGTACCTGGTACCTTATCTCCTTTCATCCCACCTACGAGTGCAGCAGAAGTTACGTTAGGACGAATGGCAATTTGAAGTTCAACATGGCGTAACTCAACCTACAAATCACCGCTGGATCCTGAGGTTTAAGTTCCAAGATACCCACCACGTGAGTAATTTGATTTTGTTTAAATTGTGCATGTAAATTTGACTGAAATAGCGATTGCATCACTCGTAAAGCGTGGTCGGTATATGTTATAAAATGGCGGGTAAAATATGCCGAGTTTAAGTATAACAGCATGACGTTAATGTTTGAAAATAAGCAACAATTTAACACATACTTTATATTATATATATATATATATATATATATATATAATTATTTAATGTTGCATTCATACACCTAATCTAACAAATCAATTATTATTGAAATCCATAAGTTTTCAAATGGATCAAGTATTACGTACAGTTTTAGACCCAAAACGTCTAACCGGTGATCCACAAAGAAACTTGTTGGAGTATCTCACTAAAATTCTGTATTTCGATAAAGAACCAAAAACATCGACTGCACCAACAAAAACGATTGCCGACTAACTCAGTGGTAAAGGTTGTGTAAGTGGTCGAACAGTATTCCGAAATACTATCGTGTAGGGAAATATCAGTTTTAATCGGGAATTATCTTGGACGCCACCTAATTTCGAAATAAGGGGGTTCGCAAAAAAAAGCTCCTAAAGGAATAATAAGAGGATACCAATACCCGCGATCAGGAAAGTAATTCTAGCTTAAAATTCACACGACGAATAATTGAGTACATTAAATTTAAAACAATCCTAAAGTAAACGTAATGATGAGGGCACTAATGTAACTATATAAAACTGCTAGCTGAAAGAAAAGTGTTCCAAAAGTTAAATGCTAAATTAGCCGTATATTAATCACGCTTTTAAGTATTTGCAAAATCTTTTATTATATCTAGATTAGGAATTATTACCTTTACATTAGTTTTGAAAATACCAGAGTATGAAGTTTTTTGCTCTATTGAAAAAATACGCTTAAGCACAAGTACATATAAACATCCCTAAACAAAAGCCAAATATATATCAAAAATTATTAATTTTAATGGTAATCATTTTCAAAGAACAAAACTACCTTTTAATTTCTAAAAACTAATAACAGGAACTCACTATGAGTGCGTTTATAAGTTAAGTGTGTTCATTAATTTACTGTTACTGTAGGTGATAGTTCTAGATGGTTTACTATAAATAACCGGGAAGTCATTTTAAACCAATTGATATGAATTGCCCCCTGGACTCAATTTATTTTAACCAGATTCTACTGGAACTTCTGAGACTTTGGTAAAAAATTAGAAATTCTTTATTAACATGTGTCCGCAACATGTAGTTGTATACAGAACAAAACAAGTTCCTTCTAAGAGTAGAATTCACTGATCTGGTAGAAAACAATTTTGAACTTTATTGACCAATCACATTAAATTCTAATTACCAAAAGAGTAAGTATCCACTCAAGTTTCCATGCTATGTCAATTAATATTACATTTTTCTCAGCTACCTGAATTTCTAAGAATTTTTTAGGTAGCATCACTCCCTAAAGTGGTACCCTAATTGTAAGATTTTTTACCAAGGTCGATTTCTAATCACCTCTCATTTTTAGCATCTAAACTCCTTTAACCAAACACTTAGAGGTACTAACACAAGGAAATTAAGCACACAAGGGTTTAATAATTTATTTTATTCGATTTACAGTTTAAAAAACTAATAGAATACAATTTTTGCATTGCAAAGTATAACGTTATTATAGTTTGTTTGTGCAGCAGAGTCCAATCAGCCGAAACTAACCTGTAACAAAAAAAGACATTAACGTGTTGTTTAAAAAGAGAGGAAACGTGTTTGCAGTCAATAAGACATATTGTCGTTAATCTAACAATATGTTTTACCGTCCAGCGACACCGCGTGGAGATAAACATACGTCGCCGGGAGCGAGGAGATTATTAAGGATGGGGAGGGTGGGTATGTCTTATAACTAACTTACATGCTACTATATACATACACAATAAAATATTTACATATATAAGTAACTATCCTATACTTTATGCCCCCATGCGTAGGTTGATATGCTTCGGGTGATGACGTAACGCTTGTCATCTACGCCCGAAAGACTAATTTTATTAATCAACTGTGTATAAAGCTGGTGTATAATAATTACAACTGGTACGCGTCGTTAGTCAACCAACATTTTGCAGATTACAAAGACAATAAGATATTGGTTGTCCAGCAAACACTACGTAGAGGTAACACGTACACTCTGTCCATCAGGATAGAAGCAGGAAGGATTTGGAATAAGGGAAGGTAGGAGAGGAACTTAAAAATTATAGAATCTTAAAACTAATATATACAATACATTTACAAAATCTATACAAATATAAACAACTATCTTAGACCTATATCTTTATGCCTCCATTCATAGGTTAATACACATCCAGGGATGACGTAACGTTTGTCATCTTCGCTCGATAAACTAATTTTATTAATAAGCCGCGTGTACAAATCGTGTTTTTTACTCCGGATACATACGCCGTCAAGAACTATCCAAATAAAGAATCAGATGCTTGGTGACCGTCAACTTCCACTTCCCTCGTGTACGCCCAGGCACATCTCTGCCCATGCGCACCCCTGCCCATGCGCACCCCTCTCTATGTGACTGCTATGTCGTGGTGACGCCATAGCCTTTTATAAATAAAGAAAAATGTAATACTGTCCTAAAATTTTTATTCTGACATACATAACAAAATTTAAAAATATATAATACCAAGCATGGAGCCATTTAAACTTAATTTTAATACAAAGTTATACACAGAAAACATTTCTTTCTTTATGTTTGTTTGGAGTGGTTTTAATTTTATCTAATTTAATTTGCAGTTTAAAATTCAAATCGACACCCAAGTCCTCTATCTCCTTTTCTAGCCAATAGTTTGATACACAGAGACCGTCTAGGTTTTTAAATTGTAAAATATACCAAAGTTTGCCTCTATATATTAAGTGTTTGATTCCACCGACAACCAGATCTATTCCTTCGTATAATTCTTGTAGCTCGTAACAATCTTTTAATCCTGGTTCTCCCACTATATCTGCATATGTATCTGGTTGGCTTGATCGACCGCGGCGCTGACATAACCTATCAATTATTCTTCTATTCAGCCTAAGTCCACACAAGTCTAACTAACCTAACCTAACTCCAGACAACACTAGCTAACCTAACTTCTGACAAGTCCAACTAAGCAAACCTAACTCCAAAGAACGTAAACTAACTTAAACCCTCCCTTCCACCGTTCTTTGTCCTTCTCTCTCCTCTCGCATCCGTATAACATACATCTGACATACATCCAAACTGTATCCGACATGCATCCGAAATATGTCCAGTATACATTCTACATATATCCGGCATATATCCGACATATGTTCAACATATGTCCAACATGTATCCAACATATGTCAGCCATTTCCGCCATATGTCCGACATATGTCCAACATTCGGAATAAATTCGACCTAGGTCGGATTAATCCGATCTAAGATGAATTTTCATCCGACCAAGGTCGGGGGCAATTTCACCCTATAAAAGCAATTTCACCCTATAAAACAATTTCACCCTATAAAGCAATTTCACCCTATAAGGCAATTTTACTCTTACCTAGCATCCTACATATATCCGACATATATCCGGATATATGTCGATGCGCACCCCTGCCCAGTCCGCCCTAGGTCGGATTAAATCCGACCTAGGTCGATAACAAAACAGTTCCTAAACAAAAGAATGTAAGCGATATGACGGTGTCCGACATATTGGGGCATCTTTGGCAATATACGCCATCACTCTGTAGGGTACATAAGGGGTAATTTTTCGTATTCAATTTAGTATTCCGCAGTAGCTAGAGTGGTAAACATGAGCGTCTCCAAGGCGATTAACGTTCCTCAACTTCTTGGAAATAAAGTGAAACTGACAAATGAGCGATTTGGATTGTGGCTGCTGGCAGAAAACATGTGCAACAATAATCTGGTGACAGAAATTGGTAATATTTGTTATGTCAAAGGCGAACAGATGCTGACTGGTGGTCTACACACCAATTACCATTTTGTGACAATATAATGTTGGTTAAAATTTGCGATCTTTCTGACGTCGAGCAAACATCTACAAGCAAAAAGGATGTTTATCCCAAAAAAGAAATTTATGGTGCATTTAACAGCTATCTACCAAGAAAGTTCGAGTGATTTGTTTCCGCTAGGCATGGTGTTAAATCTAAGCTTCCGTATTCTCTTGAAACACTAACAAGATGGGCCAGGGAGTAAAAGAAATTATCGGAAAGGAAGGTCTCGAAAGCATTAATAAAAAATTCCAAAATCCTATAAGTGTTCCGTACAAAGTGGAACTAGCAGATGTTAAGTTGGAAACTTTATTGAAGGAACTACCAGATATATTAGACGGACTCGAAGAAGATTATTACTATTTTTTTGACATGGATGTAACCCAAGATTTTGCTGGCATATTTAGCAAGATGGAGATGTGTAATTATTTAACTACAAACTATAACTTTCGCTACAAGAGCGAATACGAAGAAAACTGCAATATTATAGTTGACAACGATAAAACTGTGGGAATCGATTGTTTAACGTGGCTAACAACCAATGCAAGAATTAGGATACACAACGAACAAATTTGTGTGTCAGATAATAAGTCCTGGTGTTAATAAACAACTTGGAAATCATATACTAGATATTTTTAGTTGTCCAGATGTACGTTTAAGGGAAACATTCGCGTCTACTTTGACCAAAGAACATGGTATTACGCGATTGGAAGCGACAATATACAACTGTACAGTTGGAAACCATGTCAGTGCGGAACAGGTGTATAATTCCTTAAAAGACTGTTTAACCTTATTGGAAGATAGTAAGTTATACTTCTTAAAGGCGCCAATGTACTCGGTGCCACTTGTCAAATTGTGGAGTAAGCTATCGGACAAGCTGAAACATAGCTACTGTGTAGTTTATAATAACCTACTACAGTACGTGTATTGGGGGAATAGCAATATAAAGAAATTTACTGGCTTGCAAATTAATTTGTCCGAAAAATAAGAGGAAAGGGAAAAATTGATAGAGTATCAGCTTTTGGCTCTTAGTTTTAACAATTTCTATAAATTATTGGAGATAGTAGAGGAGGAAGACAGCCAAGATAAAATAAAAATCTTACACAAGCGCTACATTAAAGCAGGTAGTACATATTTTATACAATCTGCAACACCATATTCTACAATTCTAAAAGAAATAATCATTTCGGAATTGGGGTTGATACATATGCCTAACATTCGCCCAGAGATTGTACGACAACGTTTAGATATTGGCAGTAAACTCTATCCATTTACGCTAAAGAAAATTGCCCCATTATTCACGCCATACGCTGTCAGTGGGAGAAAAAGACTGCTGGAATTAGAGGAAATGGATGCAAAAAAGCGAAAGTTGGACTACATGGAAAACACTGCAGCAATACGCGAACAATACAAGGATGTGTTAGACAAAGAACATCTTATTAGAGAAAATGAGGAAGAATTAAAAGATTATTTTATGTGCCGATGGACTGACTTAGATACATCCGGGTTTTACAAGCAGTATGCATTTGCGGTTAGTAAGAAAGACTCTTTTAGTTATGTAGGCGTCCTTGCGGAAAAGGATGGTACTAAATCCGTATACTTTCTAAAAGGTTAATTTAAAAACAGAATTGATCAAAATGGCAGGTAACATAGACAAACGAAGGAATGCGGGTTTCGTAACCTTGAGGTACACCACACGCAAGGGGGTTTCGCTAAACATTGTATATTTGCCTAGTAAAGAACCTTTCGGATCATTTGAAACCGAAGCTCCTACAACCTATAACCACCATATACTTCCAGAGGTGGTGGACATGCAACTACGCAGCAGTGAGTGGGAGAATAAGAATTCCCTCCAATACCGACAAGAAGAAGTCAATCAAGCCAACAAGATACGTATGCAGGATATAGTGGGAGAGCCGCGAATAAAAGATTATCATAAGCTACAAGAACTACACGAAGGAATGGATCTGATTGTCGGTAGAATCAAACACTTAATATATAGAAGCAACCTTCGGTACATTTTACAATTCGAAAATCTAGACGGTCTCTATGTATCAAACTATTGGCTAGAAAAAGAGATAATGGACTTGGGTGTCGATTTAAATTTTAAGCTGCAAATAAAATTAGATAAAATTAAAACCACTCCAAACAAACATGAAAAAAGGAATGTTTTCTGTGTATAACTTTGTATTAAAATTAAGTTTAAATGGCTCCATAGCTGGTATTAAATATTTTTAAACTTTGTTATGTATAATGTCAGAATAAAAATTTTAGAATAATATTACATTGCTTTTTATTTATAAAAGGCTATGGCGTCACCACGACATAGCAGTCACACAGAGAGGGGAGCGCATGGGCAAGGGTGCGCATGGGCAGGGATATGCCTGGGTGTACACGAGGGAAGCGGGAGTTAACGGTAACCAAGCATGTAATTCTTTATTTGGGTGGTATCGGGTACTTGATGGCGTATGTATCCGGAGTAAAAAACACGATTTGTACACGCAGTTTATTAATAAAATTAGTCTATCGAGCGAAAATGACATGCGTTACGTCATCCCTGGATGTGTATTACCCATGCATGGAGGCATAAAGATATAAGTCTAAGATAGTTGTTTATATTTGTATAGATTTTGTAAATGTATTGTATATATTAGTTTTAAGATTCTATAATTTTTAAGTTCTTCTCCCACCTCCTTTTTCCAAATCTTTCCTGCTTCTATCCTGGTGGACAGAGTGTACGTGTTACCTCCACGTGGTGTTTGCTGGACAACCAATATCTTGTTGTCTTTGTAATCTGCCAAATGTTGGTTGACTAACGACGCGTACCAGTTGTAATTATTATACACTAGCTTTATACACAGTTGGTTAATAAAATGGGTCTTTCGGGCGTAGATGACAAGCGTTACGTCATCACCGGAAGCATATCAACCTACGCATGGGGGCGTAAAGATATAAGATAGTTACTTATATATGTATATATTTTATTGTGTATGTATGTAGTAGCATGTAAGTTAGTTATAAGACATACCCACCATCCCCATCCTCAATAATTCCTTCGTTCCCGGCTACATGTGTTTACCTCCGCGCGGTGTCGCTGGACGGTAAAACATATTGTTAGATTAACGACAATATGTCTTATTGACTGAAAACACGTTTCCTCTCCTTTTAAACAACTCATTAATGCAATTTTTTGTTACAGGTTAGTTTCGGCTGCTTGGACTCGGCTACACGAAAAAACTATAATAATGTTATACTTTGCAATGCAAAAATTGTATTCTATTAGTTTTTTATACTGTAATTTGGATAAAATAAATTATTAAACTTTTGTGTGCTTAATTTCCTTGTGTTAATACCTTTAAGTGTTTGGTTAAATGACTCTAGATGCTAAAAATGAGAGGTGATTAGAAATCGACCTTGGTAAAAAATCTTACAATTAGGGTACCACCTTAGGGAGTGATGCTATTTAAAAAATTCCTAGAAATTTAGGTAGCAGAGAAAAATGTAATATTAATTGACACCAAACAAGATATATTTATCGCGAAAAAAACAAAAATAATCTTTTATATGTTCGTTAGAGGGTATGTGTGTAAAACAGTAAGTGTTACGTCATCATCGAACATTTATTGGAATTGGTGACAATAAATACCATCAGTGCATTCACCCTGCGGTTTGAGTAAAACATTATATACCGACAGTGGAAGTGCGTTGAAGAACACAGTCGCATCCGAACCCTTGCAAAAGCCGGTTGTATGAGAGCTTTTGAAAGCGACACCGACATCACCCGGTCGAGCGTGTTACTGGTGGTCCGTCGAAAGCTTTTGTGTGTGAACGTTATTGCCCACAGCGGCACAGGATAAAAGGTATTTATACTCTTTATTAAGTAGTTTGGTGTAGTTGTTTTTAATTATTACATAACCTCTCCACCGCTATTGTTATTGCTACAAAAAGCAATTGGTCCTTCCCTATAATAGCATATTTATATCATCTCCTTAACCCCCCACTAATCATTGGTCCTACAAGTCGATCCGAATTCACCAGTCCTATGGTATACGCATGTCCTAAATTAAATATCACTTTGCACATTAGCGAGCTTTTAAGTAATTATTTTAGTTTTAAATTTGTGTTCAAGCTCCATATTTAGCGGGTAAAATATGTACAATATTAGCTACATACTTTCGTTAAATTAAATACAAATACTTTAGTATCAAATTTGTTAGTTTTCAGTTTTAAATTTATTTTAGCGGTATAAAGCACACAGCAACCTGAAAATTATAGTTGCTTTATACTTCTTAAATAAGAAAGGAAAGGGATTTGCTTTGTATTTAAAAGCTATTGCACGTTTTGTATCACATACAACTTTCAGTCGGTTTACAACGTAAAATATTTAATACATCTGCAGAGGAATATGGTTGTAAAGTTGCATCTTTCGGCAAATATGTTAAGCCACATGTTTTAAACGTTCCTGTGCGCTTTTGAGGGTAAAGCCGCCCGGGTTGTAAGCGGTACATCTTATCTTCACGCTTTGTTTGACAAACCCTTGTTTTCGACGTCTCGTTTTAAGACCATTGACCATTGACATTGCAGGCTAATGGTCATAAAACGTGATTTAGTGGTTTATACGCTATTTGACATTTTTCGTGCCTTGACCAACAACCCATAATATTTTAATATTTCTCATTGCACATCTGATCGGTACCGTTTTACAACATTTTATTGTAGATCTTTCAAAATAACAATCACTATGGCTCCGAAGAAGGCACATGTAGTAGAACTAGAATTACTGAAAACACGTATTATAGAAATGTTTGAGCTTAGTAAAGCTATACAAAGTGACCTAACTTTAAAAACGTTGTTCCTTATTCAAACAAGGGGCGTAAATGACCTTTACCGAGATTTCAATACAATTTTAGTTGCTGTCTTAGCTTCATGTGACGAGGTAGAATCATTAAATTACAACGCTGTACGGAAAAAAGTAGATTCCGCTTATTTTTGCATACTGCTGCATCTCGAAATGATTCAAGAAATGAAAGCACCACAAATTACGGAAAATGCTCCAAGCAGCTCGGGATCAAAATTGGTACCGTTAAAGCTCCCACTTTTTAATAATGAGGTAACTGAATTCACATCTTTCATCGATTTATTTGACAGTCTGGTCTATAATAACGCGTCGCTGTCCAATATCAAAAAATTAAATTATCTTATCAGTTGCTGTACCGGGGAATTTTTAAAAATCATTAAATCGGTACCCATTTCGGGAGATAACTTTATTATTTCCTATAACGCCTTGCGTGAACGATTTAGCAATCCGCGTTTATTGGCAACTTTGCATTGGAAAGCAATGAAAGACTTTCCACCTTTAAAATCAGAAGACCCTAAGAAACTTAGGGCACTTATTGATTGTTTTTCAGAGAACCTTGCTGTTCTAACTAACTTAAAGTTTCCCACTGAACATTGGAACTTTATTCTAGTCGATTGTCTTTTAGAAAAACTCGATCCGTTCACTAGAAAACGCTTCGAACTCCAATCGGATCCGAAGCAAATACCAAATTTCGATGATTTGAGATATTTTTTAACTCAACAATGTGCAGCGTTGGAAACCTTTTCTTCAACCGTACCTGTTTCTTATTCGACGACTGTCCACACATCTCACACATCAGTGCCTAAGAAATCCTCAGCGTTTCAATTTAAACCAAAAGTTTCTTCTAACGTAGTTTCACTGGACACACCAAGTAGCTCCAGTGACTCAAAGAATTCATTTTCGCACCATTGTCCTTCTTGCAAGGGCAATCACTTAATTTACAGATGTCAATCGTTTCTAAAGAAAACTCCGACAGAACGTTTCGACATTGTCAAACGCTTACGCCTTTGTTTAAATTGCTTACGAACAGACCATGCGTCCATGCAATGCAAATCTTATAATTCCTGTTGAACTTGCGCCAAGCCGCATCATACCTTGCTACATTTTGAATCGCAACCTGCTTCTAGCCGTTCAGCTGAACCGACCGCTACACCTATGCATAAAAATGCCAATAGGACGCAGTCAGCCTCTCCTATTCCGGCAAATGTTTTGTCTTCACAGACGAATTCAAATCTTGGGGTTACTGTCTTACTCTCCACTGCTGTTGTGGAAGTTCAAGATCGTTCTGGTAGATACAAACCGATCAGGGTACTCTTAGACCCTGGCTCTCAAGCTAGCTTTATTCGAGACGATTGCGTGAGCAAACTTTGGCTTCCACGCATACGTTCTCAAGTTCCGATTTATGGACTTGGGCAGACAACTTCAGCAGTCAATAGGGGTGCCGTCAGCTGCACCATTCGCTCTATGTTAGACTCTGAAAAATCTCTAGAAGTCACAACTTTTGCCCTTTTGTCAATATCTGGCAAATTACCTAGCGTTGAAGTTCCTAATAATTGGGAACACTTATGCGGCCTGCACTTCGCAGACCCGACCTGGAACTCTCCAGGAACTATTGACATGCTCCTTGGAGCAGATGTTTATCCGTTCATCATTAATGGCGGTGTTATACATGGCAAATTTCTTCAGCCTGCCGCTATAAATACAATTTTTGGTTGGACTATTATTGGTCCCACAAAAGGCTTGCAGTCTGATACTGTCCAAGCATTTTTTACTTCTGTAGAAGATCCTATCGACCAGACCCTAAGGCGGTTTTGGGAGATAGAAGAGTTGCCATCCAAGCCTTATACTTCTCCGGAAGAAGAAAAGGCAGACTTGATTTTTAAAAACACGTTTTCTCGTGACCCTAGCGGTCGTTTTATTGTTGCGTTACCGTTCAACGATACCTTGCCCGTTTTTGATAATTCCTTTGACATGGCTAAAAAACGACTATTTTCGTTGGAGCGCAAATTGCATGCTCAACCGGAGCTACGCGCCCAATACAACAATTTCATGCAGGACTATCTTGATGCGGGTCATATGGCATTACTCGATTCTCCGCCCGTTGGGAACGATAATTATTTTTTACCCCATCACCCTGTGTTTAAAGAGGAAGGTCATACTTCTAAAATTCGTGTGGTTTTTGACGTCTCTGCAAAGGCTAAAAACAACGTGTCACTTAATGACACTCAATTGGCTGGACCTAGTCTCCAAAATGACATTTCGTCAATCTTACTGAAATTTCGTACTCATCGTTTCGTTTTTACTTGTGATGTTCGCCAAATGTATCGACAAATTTTGGTTACCGAAGAACATCAAAAGTTTCAATTAATTGTTTGGCGGTTCTTCGCAGAAGAACCCATTCAGACTTATCAGCTTAATACAGTGACCTATGGTATTAAGTCATCGCCTTATCTAGCATTGAAAACTCTTCAGCAATTAGCCATTGACGAAGGCAAAAGGTTTCCGTTAGCCGCTGAGGCTATACGGTCAAATCTATATATTGACGATTTCGTCGCCGGTGGAGATTCTATACAATCGGCCCGCGAAATTAAAGATCAACTTATCCGACTTTTACATTTGGCTGGTTTTGAACTTCGAAAATGGAGTTCTAATTCAGTTTCTATTTTGGAAGGCATTCCGTCAGATTTTTGCCAATATACTTCTCTCGATTTCGATTCGGACGAATCAATAAAAATATTAGGTCTTCAATGGTCACCTACAGAAGATATTTTCTCATTTCGGGTTAAACCATTAAACCCAATATGTACAAAGCGCAACATACTTTCACAAGTTGCCAGAATATATGATCCATTAGGATTTTTAGCACCACTAACACTTTTTGCAAAACGCAGCATCTGTGGATGTTAGGCTTAAATTGGGATGACATCCCACCAGCAGACATTTCGTCTCAATGGCAGCAGTATCAAGAAGAGTTGCCGTTATTATCGTCATTAAAGTTACCACGTTGTTTACCCCCTTCGGATCCTTTTACTTGTCATTTGCATGGGTTTTGCGATGCTAGCGAGGTAGGGTATGCAGCGGTAGTGTATTTTCAGTTCATAAATCAAACTACTGGAGAAATAACTGTACAATTTGTAACCGCTAAAACAAAAGTAGCTCCAATTAAGCGCATTTCAATTCCACGTTTGGAATTATGTGCCGCCGTTTTATTAACCGATTTACTTTCTTTTACCATTCTTGATTGACATCTCCGATGTTTCAGCGTGGAGTGATTCTACGGTCGCTCTCACTTGGATACGTTCTCCACCTTTTCGTTGGAAAACTTATGTGGCAAACCGTGTTAGCCACATTCAAGAAATCATTGCACCTAGCCGATGGTTTTATATTAAATCTTCGCATAATCCGGCTGATCCTGCATCTCGGGGATTAATGCCAAGCGCGGTTATTTCATGTTTGCTATGGTGGGCGGGGCCTGAATGGCTTCACTACCCTAGTGACTCGTGGCCGCCTCAACCAACATTGTCAACCTCAATTGCTGAGGTAACTACGGAAAAGAAGATCCTAACATTTGTCGCTCAAACAGATCCAAACGTCATTGACATTTTACTAAGTCGCTTTTCATCGTTATATAAAATCCAAGGCATCGTGGCTTACATTTATAGATTTTCTAAACCCATGGCTCAACGTCATACGGGTCCCTTAACAGACATTGAATTACACAATGCTCTCATGATTATCGTCCGGCATGTACAAAGTGTTACATTTTCAAAGGAAATAGCTTCGATCAAGGCAAACCGTAAATTACCTAAAAGCTTGCAAAAACTCTCTCCATTTGTTGATCCACAAAATATCTTAAGAGTAGGTGGGCGCTTGACACATTCTTCGCTTTCCTATTTCGAAAAGTTTCCTGCGTTATTGCCTCAGCGGCACCGATTAACCGAACTTATCATTCGGTCAATTCATAAAAGGTATTACCATCCCGGTGTTAATACCACAGCGTATCTTATCCAACAGAATTTCTGGATCCTTTCCATTAAAAATTCAATCAGAAATTACTTATCATCATGTCATAGATGTTTTCGTACCAAACCGGTCCTGGTAACTCCTCCTATGGGAGACCTACCGGCAGCACGTATTACCCAAATGAAAACTGCACATGGCACATTAAAACGACCTTTGGTCAAACTAGCGCCGCTACCGGTATTTTAATGTTATTTTATGTTTAGATGTATATACACATTTCTTACATGTATAGTAGTATATTATTTTTACATATTTGCTTATTTACATATATATTTTTATTTTTGCATAGTTGGTAATATCGCTCGCTGTAGTGTACCACCCTATTTTTCGTTACCTGTTTTCCTAGCAAGGTCAAATCCCATGTGATTTCCTTCACCCAACCTACTTCCCTCCTTTTCAAAATTCTATGAATTTGGTGGGCGGTATGTTACGTCATCATCGAACATTTATTGGAATTGGTGACAATAAATACCATCAGTGCATTCACCCTGCGGTTTGAGTGAAACATTATATACCGACAGTGGAAGTGCGTTGAAGAACACAGTCGCATCCGAACCCTTGCAGAAGCCGGTTGTGTGAGAGCTTTTGAAAGCGACACCGACATCACCCGGTCGAGCGTGTTACTGGTGGTCCGTCGAAAGCTTTTGTGTGTGAACGTTATTGCCCACAGCGGCACAGGATAAAAGGTATTTATACCCTTTATTAAGTAGTTTGGTGTAGTTGTTTTTAATTATTACATAACCGCTCCACCGCTATTGTTATTGCTACAAAAAGCAATTGGTCCTTCCCTATAATAGCATATTTATATCATCTCCTTAACCCCCCACTAATCAGTAAGGGATGGTCGGATTTTAAATCTATTTACAGATTCAGATTCTGCGTAAAGTTCTAGACTAATTTTATGTATCGCATGGCTAAAAAATTTATAAGGACGTTCAGAAATCGATGCTGGTAAAAAAATCTTTGAATGAGGGTAGCTCCCTGAGGGATGATGCTATCTAAAATATTTCTAGAAATTCAGGTAGCTGAAAAAAATGTAATATTAATTGATACCAAACTATAAATATTTTTCGCGAAAGATGAAATAGTTAGTCGAAGAAAACTATTTGGTCCAAAATGAGGAGGAAATGAAGATGTTAGAGGAAAAGAGGCGTTGGTTAGCCTGTATTTGTACTACTTTTTTTTACCAATTACTGAAGATACTTTATTAGAAGGTGTATCTCACTCTAGTTTTCCTTCTGATAATTACGAGGCCTCGTCAGGTATCTCATAAACAGACTCCGACTAAAAGAGATAAACATAAAGTATTTAATAACGACCACGTATCTAAGCAGCGAAAAAATAATATTTAACCAGATATCGTGGAATTATTCGGGATTCAACAATAACCCTAAAATTTTTGTAGTACAGTCTTATTATGTACAATAGTTTTTTGAATTTTAAAGCATTGTTAGTAATTTTGTTTATTTTTAATTAAATTGCCTAAAGGACATTATGTAGTCTTTATTGCGTCAAAAAGCAACAGTCAAAAGTATTTTATAAAACAGTCTATGCACGAGAGTATATAAAAAAGTTGAGTTAAGGTTCGTGGCTGGGAGCAGCCTTTTTTAAAAAACCATTTCCAACTTTTTAACAATTTTTATTTATTTATACAGAGTTGACTTGGAATTTAGCCAAACTTGAATTAATATTCCTTTAATCGAAATACATTAATTAATTGTACAAAAATGAGTAATCTAACGAACTGCAATGTTGAAGCTGAACAATGGGTTAACTGGCGTCGACTGGAGCTCCCGGGCTTTTTATAATATCCCTACCCCCTGTGGCTGTGACTGTGGGAACTTGCAGATCTCATGTCTGCTTATTCTTAACTCTATTCATTAATACATTGTTGCGATCTTAATTCTAAGTAATCTTGGTACGTGACCGTCGGTGACCGCCTGTGACCTGACATCTGCAGTGTCACTATCGTCTGTGCTACAAAGTAGCGCTTCCGTTCCTATGAACGTTAATAAAATGTATGAATTGTCCTTGTTTTACAATGTTGTACTTCACTTAGCGCTTTTTTAATATTTCTAATAATTTCCTAATTTATTCTACTTCTTTATGTATAATTCAATTGGGGGATACATAACTCGCGTGTGCGACCTGTGCAACGGCACACGCGATCATTTGAAAGGAGCATAAAGATCATAACAACTTTTTTCACTTTAGTCCCGTATAAGATATTTATAATCTTCGCACAAATAAAAAGGACAAAAAGGAGAAGTGATAGAGATATTAGTTTCATTTCGTTAGCCAACAATAGAATAAATAATATCTGGCACTAGCAGATATGTAAAAAAGCATCTTCAATTGAATTTGCAAAGTAGTGTAACATAGCAAGTTGTTTATACAAGTTGACAACACTACTTTTGCTAATCCCGCAGAAACCGTGGTTATCCTTTGTTTTCGTTCTCACGTTAAGTTAGCTGTTAGCTCTTAGTATAGGAGGCGAGTCATTTTCTCTTTCCGCACAACTATACTTATCTCGTCTCCGTCTACTTCCTGGCGGCAGGTTGTCACGGTGCTTTATTGAAAGTGAGTTGTGTACGTAGTCTGTATACGATAATTATTTATGTCATATGCGAATATTGTGATTTGTGAACGCGAATCACTTCTACGATTTATTTTCGTATCAATCACTGCTATGGAAGAGAGACGTTAAGTCGACTTTCACTTCTTATTATAATTTATAAAACTACGTCAAATTTCAAAAGAGAATTACTTTTAGTTTTTATTTCTATAGATAATAAACATTCTAGCTTTCCGAACATGTTACCTTTTATAAACTTTGATGTCTTTTATGAACGCTTTTGTTGTCTCTTACTGTCTTATTTGTTTTGTATATAATTTAATAAGTGGTAGATCTATTGGGTGGGTGGGGACGGGGGGCATGCGTGTTGTGTATTGATGAGATCTCAACTCTACCGTTAAATGGGACACATTGACTTGACATACCCACCTACATATTAACATGTCTAGGTTTTATTTAAAAGTTTCATTTTCATTCATTTTAGTGGGAAAATGTATTCCAAACCTAAACAACCTTCAAGATGTCAAAATAGAAATCGAAAAGCAAATGCCACAAAAGACACTAAAGCGGGTGCTAAACTGCTAAGCAGTTTTTTAAAGAAATCAAACTCTAGTTATACCAAACAAACTGATAGCGCTGAACACGGTGAATTGTTCTCTAGAGAAGAACAACAACAACAACTAGGCACTGAACACATTGACATTCCCTCTGAAGAAGAAGAACTAGGCACTGAACACATTGATCCCTGCTCTGAAGAAGAACAACAACAAATGTCAGAGTGGTGCCTTGTTTCGGGCAGGACTGTTGATGTTGATCACAAACGTTTTTAAAGGACATAGCTACTTGGCCTTCACATCTGAATGTAGGTTTACGTGATTTAATTATCACTAACGTACCATTCGCACCTGAGTTAGAGAGCTATCCAAAAGATGATGGTCATTTTCCAACTTATTTTATTATAGGGTGACTCAAAATGGTCAAAAGTTAAGAGGCGTTGACTAGTATACTCTATAAATAATAATAGTGTGTATTGTTTTTGTTGCAAGATATTCAGCACTACAGGATCCAATACAACCTTATCGAATGAAAATGGAAACAGCGATTGGAGGCATATTGGAACTATTCTATTACACCACGAAACTTTTGCCTACCATCTAAAATGTTATGAAAAGTGGGTAGAGGTGGAAAGAAGGCTTAACACAGGAAATGCGATTGACCATGAAAACCAAAGAGTTATTGCTCTAGAAACTGAACGATGGAACAATATTCTTACTCGACTTCTTGCTATTACACAGTAACTTGTCTAGCACCAATTGGCTTTTCGGGGAACACATGAAATCTTTCACAAAAAGGACAACGGAAATTACCTCGGTCTTTTTGGGCTTATTGCCCGGTTATAAAAAAACATGTCTTTAGAATTCAATCAGAAAAAAACAAAGATGTGTGACATACTTGAGTAAAACCGTACAAAGTGAGTTGCTATCTCTTATGGGTGCTAAAGTACGAGAAATAATTTTAAACGACATTAAGGAAGCAAAGTACTACGCCCTGATACTCGACTGTACTCCAGATTTAAGTAGAGAAGAACAACTGTCTGTAATTTTAAGGTATGTTCACGAAACCAAACACAAAAAAGGTGAAATTTGTGAGTTTTCTAGACTTTGTTCAGACCACAGACACATCAGGGAAATATATGGAGGATACTGTTCTAAAAATACTAGAAGAATACGGTCTTGATATTCAGAATTGTAGGGGGCAGGGCTATGACAACGGGGCTAACATGAAAAGAAAACGTTCTGGCCTACAAAAACAAATTTTAAACAAAAACCAAAGAGCTTATTTTGTTTTCTGCGGCTGTCATAGTTTCAATTTGGTGGCAAGCGATGTAGCTAAGTCGTCAGTCCGAACGGTTACTCTATTTGGAAAAATACAGCCTCTATACGTGCTATTTAGTTCATCAATCAAACGCTGGAGCTTGTTTTTGAATAGTCTGTCGCAATCCAAGGAGTCTTCACTTCAAGTTTTGAACCTCTAACTTTGAAAGAGATTTGTACAACACGGTGGGAAATAAGAATTGACTCACTAAAAGCAGTTAGGTATAAAATTGTACAAGTTCGGCAAGCACTTTCAGAACTGCACAAGGATACTTCATTGGAAGACAAGGTTAGGAGAAATTCCAAATTAATATAGCAAGTAAGATTTTGCAGTCAAAGGTTATCAACTTTCCACAAGCTGTTGCCACTTTGAAATCTATTGGGGATTTTTTAGTAGATTTTCGAAAAAATGAATTTGTATTAAGCCTGGCTAAAGAGTTGGCAGAAGAACTAGAAGTTGAAGCAGAATTCAAAAACGCGAGAATCAAAAGAAAGAAAAATAACTTTAATTATGAAGCTAATGATGAACCTCTTAGTGATCCACAAGAGCGTTTTAGAGTTGAGTTTTTCTTTTCATTATGCCCGTTTAGTCGTTGAGAAAAGGTTTCAACAGTTGAAGGAAAAGACATCAAAAGTTAAATTCCTTTTTAACTTAGTCGAACTGCCCAAACGAGATGAACTTATTATTAAGTGTAAAGACCTAGAAGAGTTATTGTCAGTGATATAAAAGACACAGAGTTGTGTGATGAATTAATTTCTATTAAAGACCTCATGCCTAAAGAAGGCATGTTTTGAAAGTAATTAAGGTATTTATTTTTACTGATTTGGTTTTACTTATTTTTTAGATTTTTATCAGACACAATCTAATTTATTATATTGCTATGCTGAGTGAAATCTCTTATTTCACTATGATTTTAATATTTTTCACTTAATTTAATATGTAAAGATATTATAATTAAAATGTTCTGTGTGGATATGTGTGCCTGTACAGGCTGTACCTGTAACTTCTTTTGTGAATTTTTTAATTTTTTTTGTTTATTGGAAGTTGTCGGCGGAGCTGACTTCTAAAGCTGGTTTAATATATAAAAATAAAGAAAATCAACAGGGTTTAGAACAAAGCTTTTAATGCCAGCATTAGCATATAATATCAGATTTTGAATATTGCGTTTGGTTGATTGTATTTTTGGTTTGGTTATATTGTTTGTTTGTTTTTAGACCAAAAATCTCCACTGAATGTTCTAAATTTTTTATTATCTACGGAAGCTAAATATGCTTACATCAACATATGGATAGCGTTGTGCGTCATTCTTACTTTACCGATGTCAGTTGCTTCTGCAGAGAGAAGTATTTCAAAGTTAAAGTTGATAAATACTTATCTAAGATCATGTTTATCTCAAGAAAGACTTAACAACCTTGCAATTTGGTCCATAGAAAATGAAGTGTCCTCGTCCGTAGATTACAGTGATATTATTAATTCGTTTGCAAATATTAAGGTAACAAAAGTCCACATCTATAACTAAACTATTTTATTCTTTTGTAAAAGTTGCTTCTAGGTAATAAAAACTTTAAACTATATATAGTCTTTGCAATTTATAAATAGACCTGCGTCATTTGTGACGTCAAATTGTAGCGACGTTGTCACTACCAAAATTCTATTGTCACTTGACTATAATAGCGCCATCGGTAGAATACAGAGATTGAAAATATTTAATAGCAGATGACGAATGAGATGTGTTACTTTTTAAAAAGTACTCTTTGGAATAAATTTCTATCAACAATATTGCAGATTAAAGTCATTAATTAACGATATATTTTATTTACTTCTATGTTTTTACCACTGAGCATATTTCAAACATAGTTGCGTATTTCTAATGCTCCTAATTTTATGGCCACTAGTATATTATACCAGACACGGAATAATAACCACAGTTATTCAAGAGCTTATGTTATTGGAATTATAATTTAGACGTTTTGATCACACAAATCGAAAAAGAAAAGGAACAAAATTACCATTCCATTTGTAAGTAAAATTCTCATTAACTTTGAATAATTAAGATATATCACTTTAAAATAATTTTTTAGATTTCCCCGAAACCATCTACAAAGCTAAAGTTATGTTATGTACAATTCAAACGAAGGATTTAACACTTTCAAATCGCCCTAAAATGAGTGGTGATCATTTTACTTCTGATTATTAGTATGCAACTAGATTGAATGTGTTATGTTTTCAAAGCATTTCCAACAACTAAAACAATGTATAAGGATAAAAGCTTTAAATAAACTAACTTTTAATTCTGTTGTTGAAGTATGCCATTATTCAAGAAAAGAATAACTGTTAGAGGATTGTTAATGTTTCCAGGAAAAATCCAAAATTGCAAGTTATTCATCCCCACAATCAGTGTCATAAGCTAAAAAATGAAAACTTTCTAGCCAAAAGGTTCAACGACTAATCATTTCGATGGAATTCTTAAAGATATAAACAGCAGTTTTTTAAATATACAAAAGAATGAAGGGGCAAAAATCTTCCAAAAAATAGACATTTGCTTTATTACTCTTCGGGACCATATAATTGTTGCAGGTAACGGAGTAGTTTGAAACAAATAATTCAATATACAATTTACCGTTTTTATAGATTGGTGTAATCTAAAGACTTTGACCTTACCTGTATTTAGCACCTCCAAAGTTTAAGCTATTGTAGTATTGACCAGTTCGTCACCAGTGTGTTTATTACAACCGTTGAAATTGAAAGCTGTAGAAGCTGTTAGGATACCTAAAATCTAATATCTTGAAGATGAATTTGCAGCCCATGTTTTAAGGACATTTCACTCAAGAATTTAACGAGTATTAAAAGATTGTAATTTAAAAATAAAATATATATGGTTGTACTTGTTTATTATACATAAAGTTTAAGATAGTTATAATTAAATTAGAAGTACATCGTGTAAAAAGTTTTTTAATTCTAAGTAGCCATGCGTTTGGTTGACTAGTGCAATTTGATTGAAAATCTGAATCACTGTCATCACCATTACCAATGTTAATAATTAGAGGTGCATTATCTTCTTGATCAAATTTGATCTCACTTTCCTACCAATCTTTGATAATTTTTTCTGCATGTTCTATCGAATGTGCCCAAATCTCTGGTGTTATTTTTTCTAATGCTTCTTTCCATATCTGTAAACAGTTATTAACAAACCACCCGTCTCTTCCAGCGTGTCGGTTGTAGTAGCTCTTACTAACAGCCCATACATTTCTAATTGCATTGAATATCTTCGGCCAGCAAATCCGCTTTGAAAATCTATGGCGGTTTATGTCTAAAGTTTTTAATAAATGCTGATATGTTATAAAGCACATAATTTTGACTTACATCATGACATGTTTCAGAAGCTCTGCTTTCAAAGCATTACCATTAAAGGAAATTGTTTGTTTTGTTAGCCATTCTGCAATGTCACCTTTTTTTCCAGGAACTCTTAGGTATTTGTTTAACACAGTAGAATGATAGGAAGCGCTGTCTAAAGCTATTGCAGATGGTGCTTCCAAATTCTTCAATAATTGATTTTCAAACCAATACACGAAATTCTGTTCGTTCATTTCTCCGTGGTAATCTGGGTTGTTTGTGGACGAAGAAAAAATCAATTCAGCACCATCTATGAAACCATTTACATTTTCTGCGTGTAATACTATGTGCCTACAAAATTTTTTACATTATTCTGTTTTAAAAGAACGTATATGACACAAACCTTTTTCCATCAATTCGTGTACTCCTTACAGTTCTTAAATCACTGCCTTGCCAGGAGCGGCTCACGGCACCATTCTGAAAAGTCCATGTTTTGTTCACAAGCACAAACTAATACAGATTATCTTCTTTTATTCTCTTGTATGTCTTCAAAAAACGTATCCATCTATCAACAATATTTGGCAATTCCATTAGACCTCTCCGTGGGTTATCTTTTTGCCATTTAAATCCTATATTGTGTAAGAGTGTATTCAAGGATCGTTTAGAACTATTAAAAAGTTTATCGTACTTTAGATTCTGCCACAAAGTAGGAACAGAAATATGTTCATCTAAAATAAATACATGTAATACTATACATTAACTTTGAAATGAGTACTTACGATTATCATATAACCTATAAATCACATTTCGAATTTCACTTTTGGTAAATTCATCTACGTCAGTGACAGGCTTTGTGTGGACTCGCTTTTTTGACATAAACGGTGCATTTTTCGCAATTGTTTGGAAAATCTATTTTACGGTGCCAATAATAAGACCCAGGACAACCGACACTCTCTAAAAATATGCATAAGAAATAGTTTTTGAAGTAAATAACAAACTAAACTACCTTGCGAACCGGAATAAACGGTCCACCATTATCTCTTTCTTTTTAAAAAAAAGTGCTGAAACTAGCAACAAGTTGTTTGGCTCCAAGCCTAAACTAATTCCACTTATTATCTTCGGTGATCAGAGTTGGGTGTAACATTAATATGAGTTCGAAAAAGAACTGTTTGAAGCAAAAATTGATCAAATTATGAACGTATAAAAATAAAAAGTGCACGAGATGTAAGAATAACTAAACAACATATAATCTAAAAATTAAACGTCAATTCAATTAAAATTCCGTTAGAATTGTTGGCAACGTTACACATTGCTACTATTCAAATCAAAACCGTAGCGTAAGCATTCTACGGTTTATAATGACAAACGTCTGTATAAATAGTTAGTACGTGTGTCTATTTAGAAATTGCAAAGACTATACCGGGTGTAACAAAATAAGTGTAAAACATTTCAGAGGGTGATTCCTCATTGTAAAAGAGATAGGGTCTTTCATATAAAGAAACTTCATTGGAGCATCCCTTGTTAAGATACAGCCCCTTAAAGGTGGTACATAAAATTTGTTTTTCATTTTTTTTACAAATACTAAAAAAGTTACAAAATTGAAATTAAGGTGACATTTTTTACTATCAAAAATACACTTACTCGGTAGTGTATTTGGTTTACCCCATGTTGTAAAGGGTGGAAAACGCAACCCCTAAAATTTATTTTCAATGTAACTTCTTGTCTTATTATTTGTTTGCCATTTAAAAACTTATTTCCAATAGCTTATTTCATTCTAAACAAAAAATGTCTCTTGAATTTTTTGTCCAAAATAAACCAGTTTGCAGAAAACAATTATTTTACAAATAACTACAGAGATACATTGTCATAATACGAAAATGCGAAACTAATTTATCTAGTAGGCCGCTATTAGTGAGGTTGACAATGAAATTGTTATCACGCTGTCAGTTTTGTAAATTTTTGAAATTGAATTAATAATTGCGTGTTGTTGTTCTGTTCTTAATTTGTTAGTTTAATAATTCACTTGTTATTAAAATGGCATACACAAATGCGAAAATGGCTGATATGCATTACGTTTACGGTTTGTCGCAGGGTAATGGGTTAGAAGCTTATAGAAGGTATGCTGAAATGTTACCTCAACGGCAGCTTCCTTCGCATAGAAAATTTGCCCAACTTTATTAACGATTACGAGAATATGGTTCATTCGAAAAAAGAACGCGCGATTGTGGTCGCCATCGAGAAGTTAGAACACCACAGCTTGAAGAAGCAGTACTTAATTTAGTTGAAGAACAACCCACTAGCAGTACTAAAAAGATTGCTTTCGAGTTAAATGTTGATCATATGACGGTATTTCGAATTTTATAAGAACAACTCTTATACCCCTACCATCTACAACGAGTACAGGCACTGTTACCGCGAGATTTTCCGAACCGTCTTGAATTTTCGAATTGGATGCTGGAAATGATTAGAAGAAAGCCTGACTTTCTGAAAACGATCGAATTCACAGAAGAATGTACTTTTTCTCGGGACACAATTATTAATTTTCATAATAACCACATATGGGCTGATGAAAACCTTCACGCTATTGTCCAAGCTAACCATCAAGAACATTTTTGTCTTAACGCGTGGGTCGGAGTTGGAGATTATTTAATCGGCTCTCATTTTCTACCTCCTCAATTAAATGGGGAGGCATACACTCAATTTGTAAGAGAAGTGCATCCAGTACTGCTAAAGGAAGTTCCTTGTGGTATCAGAAGGGTTATGTTTTTTATGCATGATGGGGCTCCCGCCCATTTTAGTCAAGCAGCACGTCAGCATTTAACTCAAACCTATCCAAAACATTGGATAGGTCGAGGCGGACCACTGAATTGGCCCACTCGGTCCCCGGATTTGAATCCTCTCGATTTCTCTACTTGGGGCCATTTACAGAGTTTGGCTTATCCTACTCCTGTTCGCAATGCAGAGGACTTAAGAAACCGCATCATCGATGCGTGCAAGGTAATTAGAGAGCTTTCCAGGAATATTTGAGCGAATACGTGGCTCAATGCGTCGACGTCTAGACGCATGTGTAACGACTGAAGGTAGACATATTGAACATTTACTATGATTTCTACATGTTTTATGTTATGTTATTAATAAATTAGTTGTGTTTATTCATCTTTAATCATACTTTAATGCAGGTAATAACTACAAAATAATAATAATAATCCAGTTCGCATTTATGACGATGTATCTCTGTAGTTGTTTGTAAAATAATTTTTCGGCGAACTGGTTAATGTTGGTCAAAAAATTCAAGAGACATTTTTTGTTTAGAATGAAATAGGCTATTGGAAATAACTTTTTAAATGGCAAACAAATAATAAGACAAAAAGTTACATTGAAAATAAATTTTAGGGGTTGCGTTTTTACCCCTTACAACCATGGGGTAAACCAAATAAACTACCGAGTAAGTGTATTTTTGATAGTAAAATATATCAGCCTACTTTCAATTTTATGTGCCCTCTTTAAGGGGCTGTATCTTAACAAGGAATGCTCCAATGAAGTTTTTTTATATAAAAGATCCTATCTTTTTTACGATAAGGAATAACCCCCTTTAATGTTTTACACTTATTTTGTTACACCCGGTATATGTATATATAAACTCTCGGTAGAGGCATTTAATCAAAAGCTTGCACACACATAATTTTTGCCTTAGGTCGACCCTGAATGTTCATAACTATAATATTTAAAACTTTACTACTCTTGACCAAGAAGTGATTAATAAATGAGAAGAGATTATACATTATTTTAGGCTCGTTTAAATCACATTAGTAACCACTAAATAATCAATGTAAGATTATTAACTAAACTACCAACAGTCATTCAAAAATTACTAGACAATCATTTCTTATACACGTAAAAATCTGCATTGCATTATGAATACTATTAATCAAAGACATGTATTAAGTATTTAGAGTTAACGATCACTATCAATACCAAGAATTTTCAGATTTCTTGCAATTGATCTAAGAATTCTTGTTTTAATACAATCTCCAACGCGCGAGAGAACAACTAAAGAAAAACAACGACTGAAGGCAGGAGCCTTTTTGTCGTGCCGCATAGATACTGTGTTGGTCGGTTCTTTATACGTAAATAAAACACCATGCGATGGTTGGCATTGTTTAGCTGCAAGGTGTAGTCTATAAAAATGCGGACATCAACTTGTTTAGTATGCGAACATCTAGCTCCAGGGTCGCAAAACGCATAATTATTCGAGCCGTATTTGGATGCAATCCATATTCCATGAAGCATCTTTTAATTTTTCAGTAATCATGACATACATTACATCAGACATACATGTTATGAAGAATGAAGTCGGATTTTACTGGTTCTTCAGAACTGGATATGTACATAAATCGTTATGTTGCTTGACTTAAAGGGATTGGTCTTACGGCTATGCTTTTACAAGCATATACTAATCAGTTTCGTTAAATCTTATTTCTGACAATTATTTTAGATGTAATTTTGGAAAAACATATTTATACTTATTAAAACTACCAATGTAATTAAAATTAAAACTACCAATCCATGCGATTATCTTCTTAAGATTTTATCATACTGACGCCCAAAGAGAAAATTAATTTTATTGCTAAGTTGTGTGGATTGCGTTGCAGTTACTGTAAAAAGATAAATTACGTACGGATATATTCAACATTAATGAAGTGCTGTGATCTAATAGATCTACATATTAAAAGAATGCATTCAATGATGGAAGGTTCAACTCTGAACATACAAACTTCCTAGTTTTTACCAAAATAAATTTTTTTAAATTTCTAATTAATAGGTCACGATAACGGAATTCCTTTGTAATTCTTCAATATTCTAGGGTCACCTTCTGCGTTTTTTAGGACTGAACTTTATCGTATTGCAGATACGGTCTTTGAATAAATTTACACCTCAAAAAAAATTAAAAAGGAAAAATTATCTTTTAACGATAATATATATTATAAGCAGCATCTTTAAAACATTAAAAAGCTATCAGTACTAATAAAATTCTTGAAAGCACAATTATGCACCTTTATTTGTGAAAAAATCTCTATAATATTTAAAAAAACGTACAGAAAACCAGTAAATGGTAAAAATTTTGTTTTGAGAGAGAATAGAGAGATATTGCAAACAGTTATAAAGTCAGGCACTGATAAAGTTCACATTATTTTATGATTTGCTCATGCGCAGTCAACATTTTTTAAGGCCGGACTTTAATAAGGTTTATGGCTGGCGCAATTAGTGGTTGCTTAAATTTCACAAATAAGGGAGAATTAAATACATCGGATAATTTCAAAAGAATCGTTGCATTTTATTGGCGGTTATTTATTAGCTTTCCGCTACAGCAACCGAAACTTTTTGCTAGTTGAATGAAGTGTTGCCGTTCAAAATGAAAATTTACATTTATTTCAACATTGCTTAGATCTTATAAATTAAATACATTTTCATATACTACATTTTCTCTATCCAATAACAACTGATTGACTAATAAATATTCTACATCATCGGCATCTAAATCACCTAATGCTGCAATTTCTAGCTCTTTTTCCAGATTTTAATTTTCAACACACTGATAGAGGAGCAAAATTCAATAAATAAATATCAGAAAAATTTCTGTTATCTCAACTGTCAATTTAAATTTTTTTAGGTTAAGAATAAAACCACTGCTGTAATACTATCATTTGCAATAATACAATAGTGGCTGAAGTTAATACAGTTTGCAATATCTCTCTATTATGCATCTATAGTCCTTGCAATTTCTAAATAGAGCTAGTTAGGGTTTGGGCCTCTTGGAGCGGCTTTTTAAAAAGGCTTCTTCCAAAAAACTCTTCTGTCAATTTTATTTAAACAGAAATTACAATGTGACGTTATATTCAGTAAGTATTGAAATCAAAATATTCTATGTTGACAATCATTATTTAAATTAACTAAAATTAGGGTGAGTAGCTGAACAACCAACAATGTTAAAGTTGTGAAGCTCGAGACTAACTGACCCTCCTGGGGTTCTCAGGGTATTTATGCTGTCCCAGCTCTTTACCTCACGTGTGAGAAACTGCAGATCTCATGTGTGACATTTCTTGATACAATTCAAAGTATTACATTTTAATAACCTTAATTCTAATAATTGCTGTCTTATTGCCTACTATGACCTGCGCCTGCAGTGTCATATTACGTCTGGAATACAACGTAACTGTTTTAGTTTTCATGTCTGGTTTGTGAACTTTCATTAACCTTTTTATTATGTCCTTCAATTATACAATGTAACAATAATCCTTAAAATTCAATAGTTCCATTTGATTATACCTATATACTAATTTGGGGGATATGTAACTTCTCCCGACGTAGATAAAAATTAAGGGTTTTACTTAATTTTTACAATTCATTGTCCCTAAGGGTACATTTATTGTTTCTCTATTTATCTTTGTTGCTTGTTTCTTTTGAATAAACTTCGTTTCTTTATTCTTATATGTAAGATACATTTTGTACAATAAATACATAGTTAATAAAACTATTACAATAATCAATAAAATTGTCCAAACACTGATATTGTCCTAGTGTAGCCTTGGCACTTTCACTTTATTTAAATGTTCTTTATAACTGTCCATTAATGTTACGGCTTGGTTGAGGTCGTCTAAGTCTAGATATTCTAGTTGCATTGGTTTCTTGATGACCTTGTTATCTTCGGTTTGTGTAGTCTTGAACTGTAATTCGGGTAGATTTGTGAATTTCTTCATTATTGCTGGGTGTTGGTACACTCGAATAATTTCGTTTTTTAATTTTAAATAGCAATCTTCTTTTATTGTGATTACCTTGTGTCCAATTACAGCTAGACTGTTTTCTTTCGTCTTGATTGCAATGGGCGGTTCTATTACTTCTTGTGAAAATACAGCAATCCATTTGTTGTCCGTGACTTTTTGAATTTTCATTTTTTGTAATGTGTACTAGTTTTGACTCGCAATTCTCGTAGTGATTAGAGAATCTTAATTGTTGTACTTTACACGGGCTATCCGTTTGAATAGCTGTCGTCGTTAATGATTGACATAAATGTTGGCTGGGTGCAACTTCTTTCCACTTTTTATTCGTGAAGCCATACCTAAGTTCATTTAGGGAAAGGAACTTGGTTTTAGGAATAATAACTTGATACTGGCTAGCAACTTTCATGAGGAAAGCATGTAAATGATAATAATTATAGGGGTTAATTTCTATTATGGGGATTTCTATTTAAAACGTAATTTCATAATTCGTTACATAACCTTTTGCTATAGCTATTTTTTCAAATAAAAGTATGTTGAGTTCCGTTACTTCAAAGCGTAGTTTACTGTTAGTAATGAGTGATCTATTTCCTAATAATTTATTTAATAAATCAATTGGTTCTATAATACTAGCATGTAATGTGTTTAATTTAGCAAATATTACAGCGTTTTCTAGCGTGGTTAAAATTTGTTGAATTATGGTAGTGGTTGATATCATTTGATTGAATATCGTGTTGAATCTTATCTAATCTCGCATTTCTAGCATTGTGGTTTGCAAGTTACTTTCAAGGGTTAGTATTCTGTTAGTTATACTGTCTTGGTTCTTTACTAATTTACTTAATGTGTTATTGAATTTTATTATGGTTGACTGAGTTAGGGATACTTGATTTCTAACAATAGTTATTATGTCATTCTGGTTTTCAATTAGTTGTTGTATTGCGTTGTCATATTGTTCAGCATATTGGTTGTCTAAATTACCTATGATTGCTTTTATAATATTACCTAGTCCGTTAATAAATCCTCTTTTCTGTCTTGTGATTTGGTCTGTTAGTATTAATCGATTGAATTTGTCGTGTGTGTTCTTTAAGATGTTCTCCATTATATTTTTGTAATTAAGCGTTTCTATCGCGTATTCTTTTCCGAATTTGGCTGTGTCCATTGATTGTTTCAGTCTGTAGTAATTATCTCTAATTAAATAAAATTCTTGTTTTAGTTAGGTTAAATCAAATTTCTGTGTGAATGTCCAGTAATCTATTGTATATTGCATACTTCCCAATTTTACTGGTGGTATACCGGCGTTGTTTTTAATATCTTCGACTATTATGTCACAATAGTCCGTTCTACCTGCGTGGAGGTTGACAGCAAGGGTGATGGCTGTCCATCTGTTGCAGGGTGTCTTAGATTCTTTAAGTGAATGTATTTTACGATTTTTCCGTTCTCTACTACGGCTACATTTCTATTTGAGATCTTTTTGATTTTAAACGGACCTAAATTTCTGGGGGCCGTTATGTATCTCTTACTTTAAACATTTTTCTTATACACGGTTTGTCCTACTAAAAATCTATTTATATTAGTGTTCTCATTGCGGATTTTTGTAACACGTTCTTTATCGTTATCC
The DNA here is from genome assembly GCA_036346225.1 of Platerodrilus igneus. NCBI lineage: Eukaryota > Metazoa > Arthropoda > Insecta > Coleoptera > Lycidae > Platerodrilus > Platerodrilus igneus. The sequence continues at coordinate 193,681 of JARFIW010001244.1, forward strand.
AATTTACTGACATTATTATAAGTAATTTTTAATTTTTCTTTGTGATCTGTTGCATACTGTTGGTATACTTCTTTGTTATAGTGTATATCATAAGGGTTGCGGAAATCTAAGTGTCCTAATGTTAATTCGAGGGGTGTGAAGTTAGTTCATGAGTGGATTGTATTGTTGTAAGCAATTAGTGCGTATGACATTAAATTAGTGATATGCTCTTTCTTATAGGTTAATCTTAACGGTCTGATTTGTGCTAATAAGGTTAGGTGTAATTTTTCAATTAGTCTATTTGACTACGGGTGATTTTCTGTTATAAAATGAATTTTTAATTTTTATTGTATGAAGTTCTAGGGTATTCTGTATTGTTTCGTTTCTGAATTCGCTTCCATTGTCTAAAGTTATTGATTCGGGTGTCATAAAATGTAAATTATTGTAAGAATCCTTGACTTACATTGATACTATTTTTTGAAATAATGGGTATCCCTTGGCCTACTTTAGTGAATGCGTCTACGATTGTTAAAAAGTTTGCGTTTCTACTACCAAAGTATATGCATGTAGTTTTTGAAAAGGTTTATCGGGTATTTTAGTTAACATTAAAGAAAAGTACTTTTGGGGGTGATCTGTCGTATTTTGTCTTATCACATAGTTCAGATTGATTGACAAAATCCGTGGTCAATTCCTTCGTGTCTTTAAAGTAGTATCTTCTTATGAGTTGTTTTAATGTTTCGTTGATTCCACAATGGTTTGTTTTTCCTTCGTGTTGGTTTCGAATTACGTCATTTATTTTGTCAGAGTCGTCTAAAGTTATTAATTTCCGTGTACATCTGACAATCTCGGGTCCTGAATTATTAAATAATCTAATATATAACTGTGAAAGTCTTTTGTATAAATGTTCTGTGGTAAAATAAAAGTAAAAACGTTTTTTGTCTGTGGTATATTCTTTTAAAATTTTTATTATCTGCTCTTGGTTGTCATCTTTCGTTATTTGGATTTGGTATATTTTTCTATTGTCGATTTTTGTATATTTTACTGGGTTGGGGTTGGTTAATACACGGAAACTATTAATTGATTTAGTTTCGTGTCTATTGCTTCATTTAAAATTTTACTTACAATTTTTGGTTCGTCATTTTGCGTTAAGTGTATAGTTTCTATTTTTTCTGAGTCTTCCATTATCTCTGTTTCGTCTGCATTGCCTATAACTGACTCTGTCTCTATTGCGTTGACTGTATTCTACTTGGTGCGTCTGCGTTATTATTATAAATTCCTTTTTTGTATATAATTTTATAGTCATATACTACTAGTCTAATCCTCCATCTCCGCAATTTTGAATTCGGTTCTTTGAGTTTGCATAACCATACTAATGGTCTATAGTCGGTGTATATGGAGAATTTCCTTCTATAAAGATATGGTCTAAAATATTTTGTTGCCCATATTATTGCTAAAATTCTTTCTCAATTGTGCTGTACTTTTGTTGTTTCATTTAGTGTCCGTGATGCGTAGCTAATTGGTTTATCGCTACCTACTTTTCCTTGGCTCAATACTGCGCCTAAAGCTACGTTCGATGCATCGGTTGTCAATATAAATGGTTTTGAAAAATTTGGATATTCTAATATGGGGTGATTCGTAAAGATACATTTAATTTTCTCTACTGATTTAATAAATTCCGGTATGTGTTCAATCTTATTACCTTTTTCTAAACAATTTGTTAATGGTTTGGTTATTTGTACGTAACCTGTGATGAATTTTCGGTAATAACCACTGAGTCCTAAAAGTCCTTTAATTTCCTTATTCGTTTTTGGTAGCGGGTAAATTAATATTGCATTTGTTTTGTCTGGGTTCGGCATAACTCCTTGTCGCGTTATTATATGTCCTAAAAATGCTACTTTTTTTGTGGAAATTCACCTTTATCTAATTGAACTTTAAAATAAGCTTTTTGTAATCGTTCAAAAACTTCTCGTAATCTTTCGATGTGTTCAGTCAGTGATGTTGAGTATATGATAATGTCGTCTAAATATACAAGGCATTTTTCATTGTGTATCTCTCTTAAAATGTTGTCCATTACTCTTTGAAGTGTGCGTGCGCGTGCGTTCTTTAAGCCAAACGGCATGCGTTTGTATTCATAATGTCCTTTAGGTGTAATAAAAGCTGATTTGGTTGTGTCCTGATATCCTGAGGCGAGGTCTAATGTCGAAAAATATTGACACTTTCCTAATTTGTCTAAGATTTCCATAATATTGGGTAGCGGGTATTTATCGGCTACAGTTTTCTCGATTAGTTTTCTGTAGTCGATAACCATTCTATACTTGCGTTTGCCTGAGGCATCTAACTTCTTCGGTACTATTAATACGGGACTGCTCCATGGTGAGTTTAAATATTGGATGATATCTTGTTTCAATTGATCTGCTACCTGTATATCTGTTTCTTCTTGACTTGCTTGAGGTAGTCTGTATGCTTTGGTGAAAATTGGCTTATCGTCTGTAATTCTATTTTATGTTTGACGGTGTTGATAAAGTTAAAGGTATTCCTTCATAATGGAATATATCTCGATATTCGAAACATAAGTCCTTGATTGCTTTCTCTTCTTCGTTATTAATATCTTCATTAAAACGAATGTTAATTAAATTCTCTTTTAACATTCTATCGAGTCTTGTAGGGTTGGGATCGCTTTCATATTCTTCATCGATTTCCATCTCTCTAAAATTGACTTCTTCTATGTCTATTGGGTTTGTGAATGATAGTTCTATGAGGTAATCGTTTGAGTTTAAATTGTTGTTTTGGTGTAACTGTCTTTTATTTGTACTAATACGGTGGGTGTTTCTACTCCTTGTTAAAATGTCATGTGATTTTAATGCCTATGTCGTTTTTTGAATTTACTAAAACTTTTATTCGTTTCCGTCCTGGGTTCGATCGTGTATTTTTGATCGGTTTGAATATTACTGTTTTGGAATTTAATGGGAATTTGTCCGTGTTTCGTTCTTAATAATCGGTTTTTTATATCAATGTTGGCTCCTAATTTTCTTAGAAGATCCATGTCTATTAATCCGTCGTATTTGTCGTTAAATTCAAAGATGCAAAACTTGTGTTTCATTTTTACGTTGAAAGTTTTTAGTAGGGATATGTTTGCCATAAATTAGTGTATTGTCGTTTTGTGGGCTGTCTTGATTTTGAAGGGTTCACTTTTTACAAAATTTAAATAATGTTTTCGTACGGATCTGGGGCTAATTAAAGTTTTTGAAGATCCGGTGTCGATTAGTAATTTAAGTTCTGCGTGAGGTATTTCTATGTAGGGTAAAATGTGTTGATTGATGTTGTTTAAATTAATTACGGTTGGTCGTATTTAAATCGGTATAATTGAAAATTTGAGTACGCATTTTCTTCGTCGTCCTCTTCGTAATTTTCATAAGGGTTGTTACATTCGTAATTTGTCTCATCGTCTCTACTCAAAGTTGCGTTATTATTCGCGTGCGGGTTGTCAAAATCTTCCACTTCTTGGTGGAATAGTTCTTCGGAAGTGAAGTTTCGTTTTTGATTATATTTTGGTCTGATTTGCGATATTTTTGTGTTTTGTCTGGTGTTACCATATGAAGTATCTATTGGGGTTGGTTTGTAGTAATTATTGGGGTTGTTGTTGTTACTTGTAAAAAGTGTGATTCTGTTGGAATTTGCACCAAATGTTTGCTTTGGTTGGTTTACATTTTGATTAAACCTTGGTGTAAATACGGGTTTTGTAAAATTTGAATTAAATGTTGGTCTTGGAAATTGTCTAAATTGGTTGTTGAAATTTGTGTTATTAAAATTTGTATTGTCAATTCGAGATTGATTCGTCGGTGCATCAAAATTTTGGTTGTGTTGGAAATTGTCTTGCGGCTTGTATTGTTTTTATCGGTGAGTAATTTTTATTTGCATTAGGGTTATATATCCTCTTTCTGTAATACATAACGTTTTCCTCTTCTACTATCATGTTCATTGCTTCTTCTAAATTTTGGGGGTGTTGAAATCTTATTTTTTCCGATAACCGTTCAGGTAATGCATTAATGTATGTGTCTAATGCCATTTCGTCGTACATCTTCGTCTTTAGTAAACGTATGTTTTGGTCTGGTTTTTCGATTTTCAGTTTGGTCAAGATTCAGCTCCTCACATCTTGGAATCTCATACCAAATTGGTAGGGTGATTGATTGGGTTCCATTTGAAGGTTTATTAAGTTTCTCACTAGACATTTGATATTTCTCTGGTCTCCGAAATACGCTATCAATTGTCGTTTGAAGTCCTCTCACTGTTCGAGGTCATCGCGACTTGCAATTAGTGTTATTGCTGTCGGTTAATTTGCTGAGAATCAGACGTAAAAGCATGACGTTGCGGTCAATATCGCCTACTATATAAAAAGATTTTGAAAATATGTCACAAGCAGTGATAAAAATACCTAATGTTGCTTAGTTCCGTCATATACTGGGACTGAATCGAGATATAACCGCATGTTCACCACGTTTATTGTTTTTCTATAAATTAATTCTATAATTATTTTTTAGTCAAGTTTGTATTGTATTAAAATTATATTAAAGTTAGTATTCAGTTATTTAAAGAATCACTTATTTTTTACATATATTTTATATGTAATTATTAAGTGCTATAATTACATTAAAGAATTCTGGTGAGTAATTGTCTTATCAGTTACTGTTGCGTTAAGTGTATAATTATAACTTTTGTAGAGATTGCAGTGATGCAAATTGAGTTTCAGGTTTTTTCTGAACAATTTTATTTCAGTAATAGCTTTCTGCAATAAATTGTACAAGAACTGCATTATAATTACACGCTTTTGTTTTAGACTTTCGCTAAGTAAATCGTTTCAATAATAAAATTGCTGTAATATATTGTACAAAGGCTTGTGCATTTATACACTTTTGTTATAATTAATTTTCAGACTTTGCTGATTAAATTCTTTCATTAATAAATTGTGATAAATGTAATATTAAATTGTGCAAAAAATGCGTTTTCTTGCTTACTAGCTAATATCAATAATTGAAAATGGTTAGGATAATGAACTTCGGTACTTACAAGAGTTTGTTTGCCAGTTCCATTATAGTCTTTTCCTCTTTGTTATTGAACTTGGTCTATTCTTGTACTTCGTCCAATTAGTTTTTTGTTCCAAATAAAGAATAGAAATTCAGGACCACCAGTTCCTTGATTTTTTGATTCTCTAGTGCCCTTCTGGAACACTATCGACTGCGCCAGATAGGTTTTGGGCCTCTTGGAGCGGTTTTTTAAAAAGACTTTGTCCAAAAAAACTCTTCTATCAATTTTATTTAAACAGAAATTACAATGTGACTTTAATAACAGGTACGTTATATTCAGTAACGTATTGAAATCAAAATATTCTAAGTTGACTATAACTATTTAAATTAACTAAAATTAGGGTGAGTAGCTAAACAACCAACAATGTTAAAGTTTTGAAGCTCGGGACTGACTGACCCTCCTGGGGTTCTCAAAGTATTTATGCTATATATGCTTTTTACATCACTTGTGGGAAACTGCAGATCTCATGTCTGCTATTTCTTGACACAATATAAAGTATTACATTTTAATAATCTTAATTCAAATAATTGCTGTCTGATTGTCTACTGTGACCTGCTCCTGCAGTGTCATATTACGTCTGAAATACAATGTAACTGTTTCCGTTTTCGTGTCTGGTTTGTGAACTTTTATTAATCTTTTTAATAAGTCCTTTAATTATACAATGTAACAATAATTCTTAAAATTCAATAGTTCCATTTGATTATACCTATATACTAATTTGTGGGATATGTAACTAGTTGCGTTATCGATGTTTGTGACGTCACATAGTGGTAGTGGCGACGTTGTCACTACCAAAAACCGTTACCACCTGAATATAATAACACTATCGGTAGCAAACCGTCGTTGAAAATATATTCAATAGTGGGCGGGAAATGTAATTTAGCACTTTTTAAAATGTATTTTTAGAATGATTTTCTATTGACAATATTCCCCTTTAAACTTTTAAAATTGATAATGAATGTGATTAACCTGTAAATCTTCAATACTGAGCATATTTTAAATATGATTGCTAAATTCTGTGGATCTTAATTTTATAGTCATGTGCATATTATACCAGACATGGGACTATAGCGACAGACATTCAAAACGTGATGCTGATGTTATGCTATTGAATTATACATTGTACTACTAATTAAACGTGGATGTATATAATTATAATTTCACATATAAAATATTCTTCAAGAAGTCACAGAAGGGAATAAAAGCTTGTGATTAGCCTTAAAATATATGCAGGTATACTTGTTTATTATACATAAAATTATAGATACATCAATCAAGTAAAAAGTTTCTTTAATTGGATTGAAAATCTGTATTAGTTATCGATATCACTAATATTAGTAATTAGAGATGCAATATCCCCTTGATCGAATTTGATCTCCGTTTCCCATCAAGCTTTGATAATTTTTGCACGATGTTTCACCTAATGTTCTTCTGATATGTTGATTGTAGTAGGTCCTACACCCCATACATTCCAACTGCATTGAATATGCAGTGATACGGACACTACGCGTCTGTCTGTATTTTTCGACCCGCAATTCCACTTAAAAACCATTAACGGTTTATGCCTACAATTTAAAAAATTACTGATATTGCAAAGCACATTATTTTGACTTACATCATGACAAGTTCAACAAGCTTTGCTTAAAAGCATTAGTTTTATAAAAAATTGCTTATTCAGTAAGTAACTCTAAAATCTTACTTTCTCCTAGGAACTGTAGATCTTCTATTTAACAAGTATAATAATACCAAACGTTGTCTAAAATTATTGAAAATGGTTTTTCCAAATTCTTTAATAATGAAATTTAAAATTTTGCTCATTCACTTCTCTGTAGTAATTTAGGTTTTTTTTGTGGAAAGAAGAGAAAAGACTATTTACATTAGACTGTATTAAAGATAAGTAGGTATGACACCAACCTTTTTCGATCAATTTGTGTGCTCTTAACTGTACTTAAATCACTGCTATACTAGGAACGGCTTACGGCATCATTCTGAAAAAGCCATGTTTCGTTTAAACACACAAAACTGATACAGATTCTCTTCTTTTATTTTCATACACCTTCAAGAACCGAATTCCATTTATCCATAATATTTAGCAGTTCCACTAGACCCCTTCTTCGATTATCTTTCAGCCATTTATATTCAATACTGTGCAAGACTGTATTCAGGGTTCGTTCACTACCATTAAAAAGGTTATCAAGCTTTAAATTCTACCATCAAGTATGAACAGAAACATGATAAATCTAAATTAATTATGTTGCACTATAAATTTAATTGGAAAATAAATACTAACGATTTTTATACAACCTATACAGGTGATCAAACTAGCAACAAGTAGCTTAGTTCTGGGTCTAAATGAATCTCGCTCATCGTCTTCGGTAATTAGAGTTCAATTTAATACTAATACGAGTTCTGAAAAGAACTGTTTGAAGCAAAATTCAACCAAATATCAGTAGATGGATGACAGGAGAATCACAGCTTCATTTCCACCAGAATCCCTCATTTCCACACACATCTGGACCAAAAAGTTTTCTTCGTCTAACCAATGCATCTTTTGAGATAAACCTATCTTGTTTGGTATCAATTAATATTAGATTTTTCTCAGCTACCCGAATCTCTAAGAATTTTTTAGATAGCGCCATTCCCAAGAGAGCTACCCTTATTTTAAGATTTTTTTACCAAAATCGATTTCTGACCGTCCTTATAAATTTTTTTAGCTATGTGACACATCTTGCTAGTCTAAAATTTTACGCAGAATTCGAATCTGCAAACAGATTTAAAATAGGACCACGCCCTGCAAAGTTACATTTTAAAGCTCTCAAACCTCTAAATTTTGCTCTTTGCTCTATAAGCAAAACTAACAAATAGTTTTCTTTGTCTAACCAATGCATCTTTCGAGATAAACCTATCTTGTTTGGTATCAATCAATATTAGAATTTTCTCTGCTACCCAAATCTCTTTAGATTTTTCAGATAGCATTATCCACCAGAGAGCTACCCTCATTTTAAGATTTCTTACCTGTTGCTATTTCTGAGCGTTCTTATAAATTTTTTTATACATGCGATACATTAAATTAGTCTACAATTTTACGCACAACCCGAATCTACAAACAGATTTAAAATAGGACAACGCCCTGCAAAGTTACACTTTAAAGCTCCCAAATCTCATTAAAATTTTTGCTCGTCTATGACATATGCTTAAACCAAACATCTCCAAAAATCAAAAACCGTGGAGATTTTAGAAATGAGTCCTTTATAAAGCCATAAGTGTTTAATATTTAAAACCATTTTTCAAACGGTGATGCACTGTTTTTTAGAATATTCAAAACCATAACATTTTAAGTTTAAACAGTTATCAAGGTTGGTTTAACATTTTTAATAGCTATGCGCGTCATAATTATACGCTCAAATGCTTGGAAAATACAAGTCGTTTCAAATCAATTTCTTAACGAGCATGGGCTATCTAAATTACCTTACGTCACGGTGTAGAAGCATTATAATGCAAATTCCAGAAACTTTGATAGTAGCAATTATCATTTGTAATTATTTGTAATCCAGCATATATACAAAATGGTTGATATCTGCATATTTATAACACGTAATCCAGCAAATATTCTAGAAAACACCATTGCGCTATTGAATGCTAATTTCTTAACGATCATGTGAATCACATGTGAAAGCTGTATATAATTTCTTGTTATTAATTATATTATTGAGTGTATGTTTGAGAATATGTTTCAATGACGTACATTTGAAATCGAAATATAATTGCTTGTAGATTACTAATAACACGAGGTGCTGGAAAGTACGTATTTAGGGAAAATACAAACGTCATTTAGTAATTATTTCAAACCGTATATAACGCGGTGTGATTAGAAAAATTTTATTAGTTTCGCACGCTTTTGTGTAAAGCCCGTTGAAATTTTAAGCCGTCGTTTCGTGTAGTTATTTTTGTGAAAAGTTTTTGAAGATTTAAGGGTAAGTTTACATTTTTTTTATTAAAATAGAACTGAATTTATTTGCAAACACCAATTATTATGTATTTTAAAACATTAATTTTTCCAAAGTAATGCGCTGTTTTACAGATATAATTTTTTCAAATTTTAAAGGTATGCTTTTAGCTAAGATAAATAAAAAACAATTCCCACAAAATATTTTATTAAAAATTAAATACATTAACAAAAGGCCTCAATAGCAATACATTCTCTTTAGAACAGCTTAAATTATTCAAACAATGGTTTAAACAGTGATTGTACCTATCACCGAATCTTCTTAATTCTTTGAGTCTTGGAAGTGAGAATACACTTTCCATGTTTAAAATGTTGTTTGATAAATATTTTGATAGTAACTGTTTTTTCTGTTCTCCTTTAACATAGACAGTAGCTCCAGGAGGTATGACTTCTTTCAGCAAATTGCCTACATTTGTATACCCATTCGTAGCCTGTTCATCCCAGCACAAACCATGGATTTTTTCTTTTAACCACCGAACTTGATTTTTGAAATCATCACTTAGGGTGTTATACCCCACCGCTATATCCAGTATCTCGTGCCATATTACATTCTTCGCTACATCCAAAATGGCAATCTCCTTGCAATAGAAATCACTAGTTGTGTATTGATATCCTTGTAAATCGATTATGAAACACATGCCTCCTGCTTCAAATCACAGATGGGAATGGGTTTCTAAGCAAATCTCTCCTATATATCCAGTTAAGGGAATTTACCCCCGCCAACTCCTTTTATGATTTTTTCAACTAGGTAATTATGTAGAACTTTGGCTAATACTAAAGCAGGTCTGTTTTCTTAATCCAACTTTTACCATCCCCCAACCACGACACTAATAATTCGCGTCCATGCTTCCGTTTCCGTAAAACTTTTTCCACTAGGTGCGTGTCTGGTGCTGCTGTGAGCTGAATCTCATCGCCGTAAAAAGCACCTAGAATTGGCCGACCTTCCAAATCTTGTAGCAGATAGGTTATCGGTCTCGTTTGTTGTACTTTAACAATTTTGAATAGTTCTGTACTCCAGTTTGGATGAAATCCTCGATCGAATACTGCTTTATATTTTGATATACGCACAATGTCTCCAACCTTATACAACTTCTTGCGACTTTTAGAAGCACTGTTAGCGGTGTAAAGTTTTATTCTTTCCGGATGTTCTTCTGCCTCCATAGGCGTCATGTTAATAGCCCGATGCGGTGTATTATTGTATTCTTCTATAACCTTAGGCAAAATATTCACCCATTTATGACTGCCTTGCAAATAAAATCTTCTGTACAATTTGTTTTTGATTGTTCTGATCAATCGCTCAACCATGCTAGCTTTGATTGCGGAATACGTAGAGTAATGGTTTATCTTATATTTCTGCATAAGATTTTTAAACCAGCGGTTGTAGTACTCTTTCCAAAAATCCGTTTGTAGATTGATTTTTACGTTATTTTCTCCTTGCAACATTTTGTCCAATATTTTTTTCACAGCATTTGTAACTTCTGATTCAGTTTTATTTTTTAAAGGTTCAGCTAAAGCATATTTTGTAAAACAGTCCACTGCTATTGTAATATATCTGTACCCATTGTTCACACGCGAGTAAGGCTGCATTTCGCACAAGTCCGATTGGATAAGATCACGTTTCACGTGTTTCAGATTTGTATGACGACGCTGAAAATTTTTTCTTGCAGGTTTAAATAATTCCTCAACGATGATTTCTTTACTCATTTTTGCTTAACACTGTTGCTAAACTAATAGGGTTGTCTTTATCCAATTGCACCCTTGATATAAACTGAAGCTTTGGTTTGTAGTATTTGTTTTTTATAGCTGCTGGTGACGCCTCGTAAATCGATGATATTGCAAGACCGAGCTCCTTCTCATTTGTCTCAGAAGCTGCAGTCAAATTAATAAAAAACTGTATAAACGTTTTAAAGTCAGATACAAGCTTATCCAATTTTTCATTTACATATTGTTTATTAACTGCATCAGATGGTTCAACTGGTTGAGCAAGCATTGTGATACGCTGGTTTCTCGCACTGAAGGCTTTATCGTTACGTTGTACATCATCAGAACTTTTTAGACAGTATGAAAAGGCTTGATTCACGAGCTTGATTACAGATTTCTTATTAACACAATCACTATGGTCTTTAGGATCCATTACATCAACTAATCTTCTTTTACGAAAACTAATTGTTTCTTCTCCAGACTTGAATACTATAGTGCTTCTCTGATTAACACAATCATAATCTTGTTTCGGGTCTGATGAATTCACTAACCTTCTTTGCTGCATATCGTACCCATCACCATCTAACGTTAGCACAAATCCTCGACCTGGAGGACCGCACCGAATATCAGCATCTTTACGCTCTGAACGTCCGAAGCGGTCGATAGGCATTTTAAAACTGTGTAATTATTTACTGAGCTCACTGTATTATACCTTCTTCTCTCAACTCTTCTATTATGGATACCATCGCGTTAATGTTTTCCTCGCTTGTATTTCCAGCTCGGTTGGATGCGTTCAACAATCTCAGCCAATCCACAAGTTCATGTACATTATTCCAGTATACATATTGCACCGGCTTTAAATTTAAACTTTTGTAAAACCGATTAGAAAAGCCTAAACCCGCTCCCTTAGACTGTTTTCTTCTCTTTGGCTGTTTTCTTTCGGGATTCCTGCGAAATTCGGTGAGATATTTTTGTACATATTTGTTAAACTTTTTGTTATTTGTTGGGAATCCGCTTAAATCGTGCACCGCAAATGGGTTAAACTATCTTCTCAAAATCGATGCAGATTTAATCATTTCCAAGTAATTTGGCAAATCTTCATGCAAATTGAAATCGCCATCTTCGGGGCTGATGTCTTTGTAAACCAGCAGATTGTATAAACCCCTCGTACCTGGATATATCACATTGTTTAATGTTATATCGCTAGTTTTCGGGTTAATTACCAATACACTTTTCCACAAACTCCATGTATCGGTTTCCACATTATACTTTACTCCATAAATTGATTTGTCAATATTTTCGTCTTCGTCTCTAGCTAACACATCCGCATAGTAAAGATGGAACGGTTCTTCTGGAACGAGTTGCTTAATTTTCTTTATAGGTACGTCCATGTCTTCGACTTTAACCTTTGTTGTAGGTATGGGAATTTTTTCGGTGATTGATTGCAACTGGGAAGCGGTTATTTGCAAGGGATAGATCAATTGTTTGTGCACCTCTTTGAATTTTTGCTGAGATGCGGTGTCTCCCTTTTTGTACGCTACAAACTTTTTTCGTACAGCATCCTGCATAAGATGAAGACTGCGTTTATTCGCAATAAAATTGTTAACGTCCGTCATCATGAAACATTGGATGGGAACTAACTGTTTTTTTGAATAATGTCAAATATTTATATACTCGTCGAAATTCTTCCGATACCGCCCCTTATCCAAATCAAAATCTTTCACAATAGTTATAAAATTATGTTTTGAGTCACCCCAACACTGTAAGCACATTTCTTTAAATTTCGGATATGTCATGTCACCACTTATATGATCCGAAAAGATATGGCGAAAGTTTGTGTCATCCTGTTTCCATAATGCGATTACATTGGTGTTATCTCTGAGTCTATGTTTTAAGGCGCTTGCGTAAGTTTGACATAGATAGAACGAATCTATTGCTTTATGTCGACCAAACGAGAAAAACTGAGTGATTTTACTTTGCTCGTTTACAGGTATATCATCGAAAACCATAATTGAATCTTCTTTGGTATCTCCGGGTTCGATCAAATCATCGTAATTTTCAAACTCATGGTATCCAATTTCTTCTTTTAATGGTGTAAAAACGTTTCTTAACAATTCGTTTTTCGATTGATATAAACTTTTCGAAAATACATACACATTTTGGAATCTAAGACCGTTCTCGTGCAGGATCAGTGATATTAAAGCGTTAGTCTTCCCACAACTCGATGGTCCCGCGAAGATAGCTCGTATGTTAGACGGGAACAATGGACCATGTTTACCATCCTCTCTTGCACTAGCAATAGCAAAGTTATCATAATTCTGTATAGGTATTTTAACTTCTTGTATAGCATCACCCGTGTCTCTCACATTTTCCGGTCTAGGAGCACCATTCTTCTTTTGAGGTTTATGCCTGCTTAACGTTCTTCTGGGTATACCATATAACCTACTTGCAGAGTTAACACTTATACCCTTTTGTATTTCACTAATTGCTTTCTCTAAAGATTCCTTGGTGTACATCTTTCAAAAATAAGTTTAAACTGATTCAAATTGAAAATAATATCCCCTTATATACCAGCATTACAAGAATGCGCATGGGCAGGGGTGCACACGCGCAGGGGTGCGCATGGGGCAGGGGTGTGCATGCGCAGGGGTGCTCATGGGCTGGGATGTGTCTGGACGTACATCGGAATGCGTGAGAAACTGCGTTGGATCACCAAAAAAAATCTTATTAATATTAAAACAACATAGATTTTATACTATTTTATTAAAAATATATGCAAAATATTTAATTGTGAATAAATCTATTAACAATTTCCCTAAACGGTTTATATTCAAACATAGAGTCATGTATAATTAAAGCATAAGCCTTCATCGACGGTTCAAAATTTCTTGAAGCTTCTAATTCCATTCTTACATCAACCGTTGCATCCTTGATGCTTTCAAATTGATGACGGCAGTCGATACAAAGACGGGTGATTCGTTAAACCTGTTGTAGTCCATTAAACATTTAGTTGACGACTTGTTTGGATAGTATTTTTCCATAAAAGATGCATAAGACAGGTACGCTGGCAAGTAGTCATTCTGCTCGAAATCCAAATTTAATCGACCTTGAGGGAACATCTGAGAGTTTAAAAACACTTTGACATTGGTTATATTGGCATTCGTAAAGCTTGTAGCATTTTCTTCTTTCTTATCATATTTTCCATTTTGCAGCGCCAGTAATATCCACCGAGCCTTCTCTGTTTCGTTCGATACTTTAATTCTCCATACTTGTGACTTTGATTGTGTTAGAGACGGTAATTCGTGTAGTTCCCATTTTCTGAATGCAACCATTATAGATGACTGATTTTGCATTTCCGCCTTGGCAAAGTCACTTAATGTTATATGCGGAACCTCCCATGAAATACGTTGTATTTTGAACGTTACTGTATTTCCAATCGACTTGTAGCAATTTACGTCCGACTTGGATCTGATTAAAATTAGCTCTTGAGGCATGTTGACGATAGTTTTCTTGTAATCTTCAAAAAACCCAAAAATGGTTTTTAGCGGTATAGCACAACTAAACCGTCCATCTTGGAATATGGTATCGGGCTTCCACCCGGTATGTGTAATATATTTTGTTTCTGATACTTCCATGGATACTAAACCTTTAATAGTTCTTGTAATTCCAGGGATTCTGCAGACATCTATTATTTGATTATTACCCAATTTGTATTCAATTTCCTCAAACAGAAAATATGGCGCATTTCTAGTAAATTCGTAAGCTTTAGGGTCTGGTTCTGCTGCTCTAATCGGGTCTACAGTTGTTGACGCTTCTCTTAATGTTTCCGTAGGCTTATAGGTGCCCCTTATAAATATAAAACTTTCATGAGGATATGTGATGTTATCACTGCTCTGGATTTCAATTGAAATTCGATTGTTGTTTTCTGCATTCAATGTAAAGGGAAGATATGTATAATAATCTTCCTTTATTATGGTTTCGTCTAATTTATATCCTCCAAACACATCCAATTTGGGCACGTCCTCATATTTAAGCCTTCCAAGTTTGACGTTTTCATCACCGTGGAGATCTAAGCTGCGTTTACTTCTGCCTCCCATCATTTATAACTTCTAACTCCAAAGATTTTAAGAAACGTATTTCTTCTGCTGTAAGTCTCTCGACAACTTGGCGCTTTGACGTCGTATTCACTTCTGATCGTCTGGGAGTGTTGTAGCGTGCTTTATATACAAAATCGATAGGCATTTTCAACTACTTTTAATTTCCAGTCTCACACAGGTGTATGTTTCCGGTGAAAAGTTTACCAATTCACCCAAATGATCGACTAGTCTGATTGTAATATTATCAATTTCTGTCACGCTCAGCGGATAATATATGACGTGGTTAGGTTCCTTTTCCAGATTACACCCGGGTGGTACAGATAGACTGAATTCGAATATGCTGTGGGTAAGAAAATTGTTTCTGAACGATCCGCTGGTGATATTGGTTTCCACAAAAATGTTCGAGACCGATATTATGTTCACTTGCTGATTAGCGATATGTACGATATCTGCAGCCAATTTGCGGTAAGTAAACCCCAAGATGCTTCCAATATTGTTTTTACGGTTTGCCCCAAAATCAATCGGTATACTGCTTCGTATAGAACACTTTAATGTATTATTGTTGGCACTCAGTTTAAAATATTTTTCAATGTTCTCGTTGATGTCCGGCTTCTGATTGAACCATTTTTTTGAAAACATCCTGTATATATGCATTTATTTCTTCTAATTCGTATGATCCAGGTTCAATGGTTATTCTGCGATGCTCTGGATCGTTAAAGTATAAGTTATTGTTTCCTGGATGTATGTTTTGCACAGTGTTAGAAGTGTACAGTCCCACTAGACCCAAAGCATATTCACCGTCCTGTTTCAATTTAATTGGTGGGTAAATGGATCCTGTCGATATGACATTACCATACCCGAACACGCTCACTGTTTTAGCCATTGTCACTAAGAAACATTAACACGAAATGTCCACAATTGTAAGTGTTGTAAGTCTGCTCCGGTACACTGTTGTAGTAAATTTTACAGCCTCGAAAATATCTCTCCACTTCTTCCGGCGGTCTCAAGTCTCCAAACGAATCGTAGTAATACACACTATTTCTGCGTTTTCGGTACCCTACCCAATGTGTACCCGAACCTTTGGTGGTATCCAAATTAATCACACCCGATTCGTTGACATGCGGTCTAATCTTCTGTAACTGATCTCTAGAAAAGACGTTGCGAAAATGAGGAATGTTAGATGCGTGTTTCCTTATATCTACATCGGTGAGAGCTCTTCGAGGTAACTTGCTTAGTTTTTTGATACTTTTTTACAAATGCCACGCCCCTGTTTGTACGGTTTCAAGAATAATGCTGTGCCTTTTTTGTATGGTTTTAGAAACGTTCCATTTCCTTTTTTCCCAACGGTAATGGCTTCCATAGATCTGTTGTGTCGTTCGCTCTCTTTAAGTTGTTCGTTGGCTGTGTTGACATCATTTACTGCTTTAGCTATCCCCGCAGCACCACCTGCTAGTGCTCCTAGGGCACTTAGTCCTGCGAATATCGGAATCAATGGTAAAAAACTTCCTTTCTGTGGAACGGGTATAATACGTGGGACTTTAATTTTGCTTCTCCCACCGGCTCGTTTTATGATTTTTTTACCAATTAGAATATCAACATCTAGTAGCTTTTTTAAGTTGTCTGAACCAACTCGGTCTACTGCGGAGCGTATTTTCTTCAAGAATCCACCTTTGAAACTTATTTTCTTCTTTAGACCCATACCCATTTTTCTCTTCGCTTTCATAGCGTTTGTCACAAACCACGCTGCGGCTTTTTCCCCAAACTTTGCGTTTTTAGACTTATCCCTCCCCCAGGCGTCTTCTTCTAAAATTTTATCTGCTCGGTGTATGGCTGGAAGTTCGTCGGGGTACTTGGAGTATGCAATGTCGTGGTCTTTACACAATTTATCCAATTCGTTTATTCCAGGATCACCTCTAGCTAAGCGCTCATTCAACTTTGTACCAGGATCGCAGTACTGATAACCTGGAATATGCAGCTCAAACGATAACCTGTTTATAGCGCTGTTGATTAAACCCTCTCCAGAACAGATAATCATGTGTTTACTCAAAAAAATCTCAAACTATACTAAATAAATAAACAACAACGAGTCTATTTATACTTTTTCAAAAAAAATTTACAATATATTTACAATAACAATACATTTACATCCACGTCTCTTTTATAAAATACTCTTTCTAGTTATCACCATAACCAGAATCTTCAGATTCCGACAAATTTAAACGTCTAAACATTTCCACTAATGTTCTTGTACGCATCACGTCTCGCACAAATATATCCGGAAAACATATAACCAGCTCCAAAGCATTTAGTGCGCTCTGATTCAATTCGTTGTAGAATAAAATATTGCCAATTCGAACTTCACCTTCAATCAAGATTTTAATTCGTTTCTCTTCTTCAGTCAGAGTATTTAACCGATCGCAATCATTTAAATTAGAATTAGCAACAAACCCTACTAATTCGCTGTTTAATGCTGGAAAGTTACGACTTTTCAACTGTTTAAGTTGATACTCAAACAACTCTCGCATATGGAATAGTTTACGGCACTCCAATTCGTTTATAACTATAGAGCTATTACCCATTATTATTTTTAACTGGAACGTTTCGAATTCTGCGTAAAATTTTATACTAATTTAATGTATCGCCTGTATAAAAAAATTTATAAGAACGCTCAGAAATCGATCTTGGTAAAAAATCTTAAAATGAGGGTAGCTCCCTTGGGGATGGCGCTATCTAAAAAATTCTTAGAGATTCGGGTAGCTGAGAAAAATCTAATATTAATTGATACCAAACAAGATATGTTTATCTCAAAAGATGCATTGGTTAGACGAAGAAACCTTTTTGGTCCAGATGTGTGTGGAAATGAGGGATTCTGGTGGAAATGAGGCTGTGATTCTCCTGTTATCCATCTACTAATATCAATGTATAAAAACACAAAAATTCACGAGGTCGTTGACACCAACTAAACAACGAATAATATATAACCTAAAACTTAAACGTCAACATTTAATATTTGACTTTAAAATTATTCGCAACGTCGTACAATGCTACTATTCAAACCAAAACTGTAAAATAAATATTGTAAGGTTATTGCATGCAGTGGAAAGTTAAACATAATTTTGTACTTAAAATACGTTCAATCACGCTGGGGCAATGCCAAATTGTATAACGAATAAATTTGCTGCTGTTTAAGATTGTATTTCATAGGTTAATTGCCATTCCATGCCATATCAGCAATGTTCAAAGATGCCGACAAACCAATGTTTTGCCACCAATTTTATGACCACTGAATGTTTACACTGCGATAACTAACTCCACGCACTTAAGCAACTGTGTGCCTTGTTTTTAAGTGCAACGTGCAATTGTGATATGCACAATGTGTTAAGGACGAACGACGAACACGTAGTGACACAAATTAACGCATGTTATTTTTAAGATTAAAATAGGAAAACAAGCGATGTGTTCAACTTGGCTCGGATTGGATCGTTTTGGAAAACCATAAATGTGTCAAAGTCAGGATGGCACTTAGCAATTTATGCAATATGTGATATTTGATTTGTTACAAATTAAACTAAAAGTAAAAAGCATTAATTTTACTGATAAAAGTCATCAAACGTGTAGAGGAAAAAGCAGCCAGTTTTACAGCTAGCATGACGTTCCGCTTTTATCACGGTGTAATCTTGTAAGTTCTGCTAATTTATGGTTGGGGCACGACAACTTTCTGTCGTCAACATCTGATGGAACACATTTCACCTCACATCTATGTTACTTCAATTATACATGATTATTCTATTCGGTATTAAAGTACGTCAACATGAGTGCCTTTTAATTTTCAAAAACCAGTTGGTTGCTCTAGCGTTAGATATTCGATACTCGTTGTTTACACGAAACACTTTATTTTACACTACGATAAACTTAATTTTTACGACATAAATCGAATTATACTAGCACTTAATACGGTATTCATTAGTTTACACCATTTTTATGTATCACATTTCTACGCCATAGTCGCCTGAAATAACAGTTAGTCAATGATCACCCAAATCGCAGTATTAAAAAATTTATCCTCGAGCAAAGAACCGACACAATCCAAAAAATAAATTTTACTCGTATTCCAACCCATCATATCACTTCAACAAAACAAGGCTACAATCGATAATTGGAAAAATCACGTTTATCTTATGCATTAGAAGCGTTTGTAAACGTTCTAAGCAACAAGAAAGTACATCCAATTTACGGACTTATTGTCCACGCGTAAGAGAGTTGTTTAGCCTTTGCATTAAAGTGTAGCTATTTAACATATCAATTAATAATGCCGTATAAAGATAAGCGAAGCAAAAATAACCTGGTAGAAACACGTACACCACGTTGTAATATCTCTGAAAATAAATGTTTTGATAACCAAATACCACGTTCATAAACTTATTATTTTCTTTAAAAAACAACATGTTCCGTAAAAGTAAAAAAAGACCTCAAAAAAGGAACATTATTTACAACACCTTTAATAAAAACATGTTTTAAAAAAGGAAACCAACCCGCGATGAAAGCAATATTTGACCAACATAAACTGGAGGATTTAACAGTGCAAAAATCGACGCAAAAATAATTAATACAATTCAGACTTACTCCACACTAATTTCTACCCTCAAACCTAATATTTAAGTAAAATAAAATTAATAAAAAAAATATACAGTAATAATTTTTGCCTCTTGTTTACCGCAACTTTTAAATATTTGACATTCCCTTATATTAAAAATAGTCAGATATAATTATATATATTTATCTATTGTCCACAAACACTTCTTAACAGTAATTCCCAACAAGCACACTTTTAATCCTTTTACCCTGTTTACCATTTTAGTCCTTGTAACCATTTCAGAAGAATAGCATATGCACCTCAAACCGATGTATTTACCTAATTTCAACAACTTGCTATTTTAAAACCTGTAGAAAGTAAATAATACGAGAGCGCCTTTGTCAGTATAAACAAATTTCCATTAACATTCTTCCAAAGAGTTAAACAACGCACTGACTGTGATAAGACATAATGAAAATTGTAGGATAGAAAGACTTTTGAAGAATCATGTTTAAAAATACTAGCATATTTTATTTTTGCATATGTAAAATAACGGTGCGGCGGTATTTCGATAACTAACAGTGGTACAGAAAAGTGGACATTGTAAACGCAAATCATAATAATAAACAACGATTACTTTATAGCACTTACCTTGTAAATACAGCGAAGCGTAGCACATTTACTTGCTACGGCCGTCCAGGACGGAAGGCGATAGTAGAATAGGTCGCGTCCTCTCCCTGGCAGGTGATAAGTGTACCATGAAATTACTTCAAACGCCGCGCCTGTGTATTTAAGTGCTGCGAATACCGATAAACTATGCTGGGTAAGCATAGTTTATCGGTATTTGCAGCACTTAAATACACAGGCGCGGCGTTTGAAGTAATTTCACGGTACATACAATGACATTTGAATATGCCGGTTGGAATTAAATAATTAACAAATCCTAAATGTTTAAAATAAGGCAAGCGGCTAATTATATATAAGTATAAACGGAACATACTGCCCATCAAAATGCAAGGCATTTTAAAAGAAAATAATTAAAAGGAGTGGGACGGAATGAAAAATCGAAGAAAAAAGATTTACAAAAACAAAAAAAAAATCATTTTTAAAATGAGGGCAAAGGACAAAGTTTGACACAGGACGCTTCAGCTCGCTATGAGCAGTTTTAAGTGTGACCACCCTAACGACCCCATCCGTCCCAGAATGCACAGCCACAATACGGCCGAGGGACCAACGCAAGGGAGGAACAATAGCGACCTTAATCAGCACTAAGGTGGCCAACTCAACTTGAGGAGTCGATGTGTGCCACTTGGAACGCTGTTGTAGCCAGTGCAAATACTCCTTGGACCAACGGGACCAAACATCTTGTTGAATTTGTTGAAGCAATTGCCAACGAGAGAGGCGGTTAAGCAGAAGGTGAGAAAGAGCGGGCTCCGGAATGGCGGTTAAAGGGGCCAAAGTTAAAAAATGACCGGGCGTAAGGCAGCTCAAATCATTGGAGACTCGATAGCAAAATAAGATTGTTGAGTATACGCAAGCAAAAAGATCAAAGCATTGTGCAATTCAAAAGATGACAAAGGTCCAGAATACCTTTCGAGTGGGTAACGTAGATTATGACGAAAACGGAGAATCCAAGCAACAATGCGCGTAATAAAAGAAAAAGAAGTGATTTTCTAGAATCAATTTAATCCAACAGGAGGTTACGACAGCGGGTAAAACACTAGAGCGTTGTTCATTGAGAACTTCAAGAGCATCTGAAAGCGGAATATGTGGTCTGTAATTTCCGAAGGACTGGTACAAGATTGGTGAAGCGCCCACCATAAAGAACATTGGCACAAGTCGGTAGGGAGTAAATCACGTGACCCGACATCGGCATGATTCTCGGTGGAGAGGATGTGTTGCCAAGAGGCGCGAAACGTGTTTTCCTAAATGTAAGCAACACAATTGGGGACGAAAATCTTCCTACGCTGCGGCGGGGAACGAATGCACAAAAGTAGTACCTTAGGGTCAGACCAACAGTAAATTTCATGAAATATAAGGTTAGAATAAAAGGTTTTGAGGACAGAGATTAATAATTTAGATGCCAATGCGGCGGCTAACAATTCGAGCCGGGGCAAAGAGATTGCTACTTACATTGACGTAGCTGGCAGAACAGTGAAAAAATGACCGGGTTCAGTTGGTGAGTAGGCGGGGTCTGACAAACACAAGAAAAGAATAAAGAAAAGGCCTGCAATAAAAATACACGCACTCAGTCATAACTCACAACAAAACATAAAAAACCTCTAACTAAAAAAAATATGTTACCAAGCATAGTAGTACCAAAATTGAAAACAAAAAGAATCAATACTTATCACTATTATACATATATCTGGGAGAACAAAAAAATCAGTTCCCAAAATGGCGAGCTGCAGTTTTTAGGTCACTACCCTATATTAATTTTCAAACAAAAAAAAACAAAATTACCCCTCTAAAAACAACAGCTCTAAATGAGTATTGTAAGTACAGAATTAAATACATAAAATTATCACAATAAATAAATCAGTAGATATTACAATGTTGACCACATATATCCTCGCACATAAAAAACAGTCATTTTACAACTAACAAGGTCATTCATACATAGAACCGTGGACATATGTTGTTTCAACAATTACATGTTATCCATATAAGAAAATATTGAGTAAACAGCCACCCTCGAGTTCGCAGCGTAGGACGGATTACACCCTCCCTAAGGGCAGGGCGGAGCAGATAGAAATGGGCTCACGTACTCCGTGTATTTTTTCCATAAAAGAAAGGAGCAGGTGCCTCATCAATCAGGGCCCAAGCAACAAACAGTTCTATCCACCGAAGAAAGCTACAAAAGGTACAGGCAAAAATTAGACCCCTTAAAAGAAAGTACATGTTTTAAACAATAAAAGTACTTTCCACGCAGTGGTGTTTGTACGAAATTTTATAGAGAACGAAAAATGTAACCAGTATTCTTGGTCGAATAGCTGCAGAACGAATCAAGTAATCAATTTGTTTTCTAGTGAGAATTAAATGCAATACCCGCGTTATCATACACAGGTGTTAAATAGAAAATTGAAAACACACTTTATCAAATAATACGATACATTATTTCAACGAATTTTTTGGTCGTAGCAATATAAGAATTAATTGTACGCTACAGCAATGTGTAGCAAGCCAGCGGACACCGAAAACAATGTACCGACTATTTAAATTACAGAGTAAACTTTTCAAATTTGCAGCAAATGGGTTTAAATGAAATTATTGACAAGCGTACATATGGTAGGAAGGCAAAATATACAGAATGGTTGCTGGAAGATTGAAGCAGAATCTACGTAAACGAATAATAAATAATAAATAATAAATTTGCTAATATAGGAGGCGAATTTTTAAAGTAATTTCCGATTGCGCACATCTTTCGCGAGTTTGTTTTTTGTCACTTGTATTATAGGTAGTTTCCTCTTTTGTGCATGGGCGACCCACACAGTTGTCGATTGCAGTTTGTGTAGTAAACGCTTATTAATCACGCGTTCAAATTGTTCAAGACAATCGAACAGCTTGCCAAGTGTGAAATTCGCAGTGTAATTCGTTTTCTAAACGCTGAAAATATGTGACTAGCTGAAATTTATCACCAAATTTTTGTGAATATGTAATCAGTGACTTTATGGTTAGAATGTAGGTTTAGATGTTTAATTTATTAGGGGAGAATGTACATGATGAGGTAATAAATGAATGACCATCAGTGGTGAATACAACATTATAGCGCTCAGTTGATAGAGCCATCCGCGAGAACCAGCGTTTCACAATTTCTCTCTAAGGTTTTCTGATCATTTAAAGTATCGTAAATTGTGTGCACGTTTGGTGCTTAGGTTGCTCTCAGAGGAGCACAAACGCAAACGTCATGAAAGTGCTTTAACTACACTACACTACAGCTGAAACGAAAAGACAATCATCGTCGTGACAATATGCCGGTTCTTCAAAAATAATAGAATTTAAACATATAATCTAGGAAAGTAAACTCATGTATAGCGTATTCTGGGACAGAGAAGATATTTCTTTTTGTGTAATTTTTACCAAGAGGCACAACAGTAACTTCTGCTGTTTATTGTGACTTTAAGAAAACTACGTTGAAGTATACAAAACAAAAGACGTGGCATCTTAGCTGTCGGTGTTCCTTTAATCCGCCCTCTAACTGCAGCTGTTACTCTAAATTTTATCACCTAATTTAGTTGAGAGCGATTGTGTCTTCCTCCCTACGATCACAAACTTTTCTTACACCTACAGAAATTCTTCTGTGGTACACATTTTGACAAGATTTCGAAAGTAAGGTTCGAAAATGGTTAGTAATCCCGACGCGGTTTTATGAACAAGGTATACAGAAACGTACACCACGTTACAAGTGTCCCGATAATTGTGGAAACTATGTGAAAAAATAGTATAAGATATAAGCAAATTTATAGAAACAAAATTATGAAACATTGTGCTTTTGTATTTATTTGTATCAGAACAGAACTTGCTTCATAAATTATGCCTTGTATTTCTTCATTACTTACGAATATAACGAGTCATTACATAAATTATTATTTCTTCATAAATACATTTTGCACTTTTCAAACAACCATTAAATAAATTCGTTTTACAGGGTTTCGCGCATTTTTATATTATTTTTTTATACTGTTGTTAAAACTGCGAAGTCGCTAAATTAAATCATGAAAATTAAAAATTATTTTGGTATATAAATATATTTCAATCGCATTAGACGAGACGACCTGTAAGGGAGACTTGTTTACCCCCCCAAGAACTTCAATAACAGCTATTTTTATTACAGCTTTCGCTAATATCAACCAGTTGCAAAATATCATAAAAAACGATTCTTTCTACCTATATATTTTTTAAAATCTGTTCATTGGATATCATTGGAAGAAATTTATTTACACCACTAAACCACAAGAACTCCATTAGACGGTCGTTGTTTGCTCTGCCTCAAGCACATTCGTATTATCTTTTTTCATACTGGTGTTGAAAACACCAAGTCCTTGAAGAAAATGAGTAAAAATTACCTTTCTTAGGGAAATACATTTTTAATCCCGTTAAAGGTTAGCAAAATAAACTTGTTTGTACTACCAGATGCGTTTTAATAATAACTATCTATCATCATAGTTTTTGCAAAATAATAAACCGTAATACAAATATAAGAGAAATTATTTTTCTCTATAAATAAATTTTCCAAATACCCTTCTTTTTGCACGACAGTTAGGGTAATTCGTTTGCACTGCTAAACGCGCTTTTATATTATACATTTGTTAATTATAACAGAACATTCCATACAAATCAGAAAAACTTTTTCTTCTCTATAAATGAATTTTCCACCACGTAGAATCGCGCTAAGGTAAATTTGTTTGCAATGCCAAAAGCACCGTCTTAAGATCTATTTTTGTACTGGTTTTGAAAATTTTAAGTCGTTGCATAGAATTGAGAAGTCACGTTTTCTTAATAAATAGTTTGTTCAACCCCTCAATGACAAGAAACCTTCCTTATAGTCAGGTCATCTTCAACATCAGGTTTTCAGTCGTCGAACTAGTTGGCCGCGTACCTCCATTGTTTCCTATTCTGTGCCATCCTATACATTTTCCTGAAATTCTCACTATCTGTGTGCAATAGTCTAATCTATGTCTACTTCTACCTCTTTTTCTTTTTTTTCATTTCTTTGTTTCAAATATATATCTCCTAACTGTTTACTGCTTTCCACATATTTCTTTCTTCCCCTACCATTTCTAGTACCTCTCTGTTCTTAACTTTGTATGTTCGTGATGTCTTCATCGTACGTCTGTAGCACCACATTTCAAGAGCTTCAATCTTTTCTCTGTCCGGTTTTCCCACTGTCTGCGTTTCACAGCCATACGATGTTGTGCTCCACACATATGCTTTCAACACTATTTTCATTTTCCATACTAGTTGTCTTTGAACATAGTAATTGCTACTTCTTGTTAAGTGCAGCACGAACTTGTGCTAATCTTTGATTTATATCATTCCACTTTTCCATCTTGCGTTATTTGGCTTCCCAGGTAGCAGAAATCCTTTACCTCTTGTAAGTTCTCTTTTCCTATTTGTATTTTGGTTTTTGACTTATTTTCCCCTCCTTTACATACTAGTGCTTTAGTTTTACTTTTGTTAATTTTTATATCATATCTCTCTATTAGTACTGTTCCATTTCACTAACATTTGTTTCTAGTTCTTCCTTGTTGGATGCTAAAACCGCTATATCATCTGTAAATCCAAGCACATCAATCGCTTGTGCCTGCATAATAATTCCAAATATCTTTCTGCATTTTACAGCACTTATGGCCTCTTCGATATACAAGTTAAAAATTAATGGGGTGTTACCATCAATCACAATCTTACTTGATTAATTATTACGGTTCAATCGTGCAAATTTCGGAACCTTCTAATAGTTGTAAAGTTATTAACACTTACGGTTCATAGCCTCTGGTGACAAAACTTTTCTCAGGATCGTAGTGATTCGGTATTCTGCAGATCGTATAAAGTTGTTTGTTTACTGCCAATATCTCTGTAGTTTCCTAAAAGAGAAAAATAAGAAAGGTTTAGAGAAAAACTCGAGCACTACATCAAAACACGCCGTAGCAGAACTTAATAGAAAAAACACTGCCGCTTCCGAGAAGTCTGACACTAAAAGTGTCCACGTAATCACAGATTGGGTTATTCAAACCAGTTGATGTCTTATATCCAATTAGGATACAGGGCGTTGTCACTACAATACCGCGTGTTCACAACTTTCTTCCTAGAGAGATAAATTTCACCAAAAGAGATCTTAACATATTTATGAATGTTAATCATCATCATTAGGTCTTCAGTCCTAGAACTGGTTAGACGCGTACCATCATTGTTCCCTATTCTGAACTAACCTACAGATTTCCCTGAAATATGCACAGTTTGCATCTATAACTGTCTGATCTAGGTCTACATCTACCTCTTTTTTCCTATCTCTGCTAGTAATATATCACATACTATTCCCCAAAAATGCCATAGAACGTATTCCGCCCTACTATTTCTCTTTTTCCCCAGATATCCTTGTTCCCATACTATTTCTGTAACTTATTTGTTATTATCTTTGTCTGTCCATGCTATCGTCCTCATACATCTGGAGCATTTCAAAAGACTGCTACCGTTTTTGTGTCTGCATTTCAGCCAACATTTTTTAACATGTTTCTATTTATACAATTGAGAGGATGGTTATTAAAGAAGTGTGCGATTGCATTATTGAAAGGCTTAAGTAGTCGTTTTTTTTTTATTTTGAGGGGGAAACTTCATTTTGATTTAAGTTACCTCTTTGGTAGATTTTAACATGGTTCTGTGGCGACTCTATGGCGGGTTTACACTTGTCAGATACCACTGTTGTTCTATGAAGATTGTATATGGATCTGAGGCGACCCTATGGCGGGTTTACACTTGTCAGATACCAATGTTGTTCTATGAAGATTGTATATGGATATGAGGCGACCCTATGGCGGGTTTACACTTGTCAGATACCAATGTTGTTCTATGAAGATTGTATATGGATCTGAGGCGACCCTATAGCGAGTTTACACTTGTCAGATACCAATACTGTTCAACGGAGATTGTATATGGTTTTGAGGTAACCTTATTGTGGATTTATACTTGTCAGATACCAGTGCTGTTTTACAAGGATTGTTAATATGCTTATTTTTATGTAATTAGTTATTTTATGTATAAATAGAAATCATGTATGTAGGCTGTATTTCATGTTAATATTGCAAGGAAAATCCAGGAAAAACTTGCAATGCTACCTAGATATTGTGGGCATTTGATTTTCATGTATTATTTCTTTTAGTAATGGAATCCATTGTTTACTGAAACTCCCGGATTCGTTTGCAACGCAGTTATTTTATGTAGGGTTATATAGGCAGCTTCTTTGATTTTGCGTTTTGGTGGTTTTCTTCTTTTCTTCTTTTCTTCTTTTCAGGAGTATGTGTATTCAGCTTGTTCCTTTCTATTGTTTTCTAATTTTATACCCTATTTTACCGAGATTCAGTGAAGGAGGTTAAGCAACCTGTGGCTACCAAGATCCCCAACACTTAGACATTTGCCGAAATAATGGTTTTCTAGTAAATCCTTTCACACACTTAACATTATTCGAGAATATTGCCCAACCAATTCTTGTAGTTACTTATAATAATCATCATGTTTACGCACAGTTATCCTTTCGTCATTAGTTTATCCATCTTGGGATTGGTTGGATGCGTACCTCCATTGATTTCTATTCTGGGCTAGCCTACATCTCCCTGAAACCTCTACAGCCTACATCTTTTACTATCTGTGTGCAGTAGTCTAATCTAGGTCTGCCTCTTCTTCTCTTTTTTCCTATCTCTGCTTCTAAAATATTCCGCACTATTCCCTCATGCCGTAGTATGTGGCCTATCATCCTATCTCTCCTATTTTTTACCGTTTTCCACATATTTCTTTCTTCCCCTACCATTTTTAGTACCTCTTCGTTCTTAACTTTGTCTGTCCATGATATCTTCATCATATGCCTGTAACACCACATTTCAAAGGCTTCTACCTTTTTCTTGTCCGCTTCTCCTACTGTCCAGGCTTCACAGCCGTACAGTGCTGTGTTCCACACATATGTTTTAAGCAATCTTTTCCTTGTTTCTATGTTTGTGGTCTTTGAGCACAATAGTTGCTTTTTCCTGTTAAATGTAGCACGACCTTGTGCTAATCTTTGTTTTATATCTTTTGTGCTTTTCCCATCTTGCGTTATTTGGCTTCCTAGGTAGCAGAAATCCTTAACCTCTTGTAAGTTCGTGTTAAATACTTGTATTCTTGTTTTTGATTTATTTTCCCCACCTTTGCAAACTAGAACTTTAGTTTTAGTTTTGTTAATTTTCATACCGTATCTCTCTGTTAGAACCGTTTCCATTTCATTAAGAGCTGCTTCTAACTCTTCCTTGCTAGATGCTAATACCGTTATATCATCTGCAAATCTAAGCATATCAATTTTTTGTCCCTGCATAGTAATTCCAAATGTCTTTCTGCATTTGACAGTATTCATTGCCTCTTCTATGTACAAGTTAAAAATCAATGGGGATAGGGCACATCCCTGTCTCACCCTTTCCTAATGTTTACTTCTCTACGTTCCTGCTCTAATTCTATTACTGCTGTTTGCTCTTTGTATAAGCTATGTACTATTCGTCTATCCCTATAACTCATTCCAATCCTTTTGAGTATTTGAAACATTTTTTTCCAATTTACATTGTCGAATGCTTTTTCCAGATCTACAAACCCTATATACATGCTTTCCCTTTTCTATTGTTTTTCCATTATCACTCTCAGAGCTAAAATAGCCTCCCGTGTTCCCCTGTTTCGCCTAAACCCAAATTGGTCTTCTCCTAGTATTTCTTCAGCTCGTTTTTCCATTCGTCTTTGCACAATTCTAGTTAATATTTTTGACACGTGTGCTGTCAAACTTATTGTTCGAAAATTTTCACATCTATCCGCGCTTTTCTTTTTTTGGTATAGTTACTATGATGCTACGTTTGAAATCTTTGGATATCTCGCCTGTCTCATACATATAGCTTACAAGTTGGAAGAGACGTTCTGTTACTGCTTGTCCAGCGGCTTTTAGAGTTTCTGCTTGCACCTTATCTGTACCCGGCGCCTTACCATTTTTCAGACTCTTTAATGCTAATTCAAACTCGTCTCGAAGTATAGGATATCCCAAGTCATCATTTTCAATGTCTGATTCCTGTTCTAATGCAGTTAGTTCCTCTCCTGCATATAAATTCCCTATATATTCTTGCCATCTACTCACTTTCTCTACGTTTTCTATAATGAAGTTTCCTTGTGCGTCCCTTATATTTTTGCTATACGGTTTTATATCCCTAAAATTCATTCTAATTAATTTGTATGCTTCGTCTGTCTTTCCTATTTCCATCTTAGTTTGTACTTCTTTGCACTTTTCATCAATCCATTGTTCTTTAGCTTTCCTGCATTTTCGAATAATTTCCCATTTTATGGCTTTGTATCTCTGTTTTCCTGTTTCGTCTGATTTATTTTTGTACTTTCGTCTTTCTTCTATTAAATTCACGATATCCTTTGTTATCCATGGTTTCTTATTTTCTTTTTGTGTATACCCCAGAATATCTCTGGCCGCCATGTCTAGGCTGGATTTAATGTTATTCCATTCTGTTTCTACTTCCTTAGTTTCAGATATTTTCGCGATATCATTCAGCAATTCATTTGACTTTTTTTCAAATCTTACTTGAATATCTTTGTCTTTTAGTTTCTCTAAGTTCAAGTGCCTTTTTCCGTTCCTCTTTGTCAGATTTTTAATTTTAAGTGCGGCCTTCATAATTACGATGTTGTGGTCAGTATCTATATCTGCTTCTGGGTAGCTTCTACAGTCTTTTACTTGATTCCTAAACCGTTGTCTAACAGGAATGTAATCTATTTGATATCGTCTTATATCTCCTGGCATCTTCCACGTATATCGTCTTCTAGCATGATGTTGAAATAATGTGTTTGTGATGATTAAATTGTTCTTGTCGCAAAATTCTACCAGCCTATTTCCCCTGTCGTTTCTCGTGCCTAAACCAAATAAACCTACTACCGCTCCTTCCCTGCCCTCACCTACCACAGCATTAAAATCACCCGTAATTATTAAATTTTCATGTCCTTTTACGTATCTTAATATGTCTTCGATATCTTTGTAGATGGCTTCTACCTCTTCGTCACTGTAGCTAGATGTGGGCATGTATACTTGTATTATTACTGTGTTTACCGGTTTAGATTCTAATCTAACCATGAGTACTCTTTCGTTCTTTTGTAAGTAATTTTTCACACAGTGTCCTATCTTTTTCCGCATAACTATCCCCACACCCAAATTTCCGTCCTCTGCTCCTGTATGAATTACCCTGAAGTCTCCACTCCAAAAATC
This sequence comes from Platerodrilus igneus, assembly GCA_036346225.1. Classification (NCBI taxonomy): domain Eukaryota; kingdom Metazoa; phylum Arthropoda; class Insecta; order Coleoptera; family Lycidae; genus Platerodrilus; species Platerodrilus igneus. Next base: position 224,100 of record JARFIW010001244.1, read on the forward strand.
CCCCGCCTCTGGCCACCGAACTTCGCTAATCCCTACTATGTCTAGTGATAACCTATTCATTTCGATTTTTAGGTTCTCTAGCTTACCTACTTGCTTCATACTTCTAACATTCCACGCTCCGACTCGCAGAATGTTCCTGACTCTTATTTTTAACTTTCCGATCGCATCCTCCGAAGTAGTCCCCTCCCGGAGATCCGAATGGGGGACTATTTTAACTCCGGAATCTTTTACCCCAGAGAATGCCATCATTTTATTATAATTTAGGTACGCTGTGTACTTGGGAGATAATGTGGTGGTTTCCCGTTGCCTTCCACATCGCGGTAGTGTGTCTTAGACTGCCATACCGACCCCTATGGTCTCTGCCAATCTAAGTACCGAAAGAGCCGCTGCCCTCTTTCGGGGACCTGTCTTAGTCTGGTTCCTCACTAACGACCCTACTACTTTGGTTGGACCTGTAGTTTGGCTCTTTAGCTCATTAGAACACGCAAGCCATTTCACCTGTTCTAGTAATTTAGAACTTCGGCAAGGTGCAGGTCCATTCGAAATGGATGAATGTTAAAGCCATTTTATAATTACAGCATAAATAATAATTTATAGAGGAAAAAAAAAAGAGTTACCCTACCTTATCTTACAGGACCGCAATTTAGGAAACAAATATAACTTGGACATACATTAATTGAAAACAGCATGCTACGAGTTAATACGCAAAACAGGGGATAACGAAGATGCCTGTTTCACTTTTTTTTAAGATCTACTTTTCTAGGTTACTACTCTAATTCTAACCGCGGTTTGATTTTTGTATAAGCTATATACTATTCGTCTACCCCTATAACTCATTCCTATCTTTTCGAGTATTTCGAAAAATTTTCTTATTTTACAGTGTCGAATGCATTTTCAAGATTTACAAACTCTATGTGCACACTTTCTTCAATTGTTTTTCTATTATTTTTCTATTATTAGCTAAAATGCCCTCTAGTTTTCTCCTCTTTCGTATGAATCTGAATTGATCTTCTCATAGTGTTTGTTCAACTCGTTATTCCATCTGTCTTTGTACAGCTATAGTTAATATTTTTAACACGTGTGCTGTCAAACTCATTGTCCGGAAGTTTTCAAATCTATCTGCAGCTATTTTTTGTTTAGGAGCTATGGTAAAACGTTTGAAATCTTTAGATACCTCACCTGTATTTTACGTATAGCTTACAAATCCGAAGGGACATTCTGTTACTGTTTTCCAACGACTTTTAGAGTTTCTTCTTGCACTTTATATATGCCCGGTGCCTCAGGCTCTTTGACACTAGTTCAAACTCATTTCTAAGTATAGTATATCTTAAGTTATCTTTTTCAAAATCTGTTTCCTGTTCTAGTACTTCTAGTTCCTATCCTGCATATAAATCCCCTATATATTCTTGCGATCTAACCAATTTCTCTACATTTTCTTTAACGATGTTTCCTGCCACGTTTTCTATATTTCTGTTACATGGCTTTGTATCTCTAAAATTCATTCTAGTTAGTTTGTATGCTTCGTCTGTCTTTCCTATTTCTATCTAAGTTTGTTCCTGTTTGCACTTTCCCTCGCTCAATCGTTTATAGCTTTTTTACATTTACAAATAATTTCTCACTGTATGGCTTTGTATCTTTGTTTCTCTGCCTTCCCTGGTCTATTTTTGTGTTTTTGCCTTTCTTCTATTAAATTCGGAATATCCTTTGTCACCCGTTTCTTGTGTTTTTTTTTATTTATACCCCAAAATACCTCTAGCTGCCATGTCTCAGCTGGATTTAATGTTATTGCATTCTAATTCTACTTCCTTAGTGTCGGAAACTTTTTCGATGTCTTTCAATATTTCGTTTGAGTTTTTTCTCAAATTTTTTGTAAGTTTCTTTTTTCTTTTAGTTTCTCAAAGTCAAAGTGCTCTTTCCGTTCCTTTTTTTAAATTTTTAATTTAAGCGCAGTTTTCATAATTACTATGTTGTGACCCGCGCGTATATCTGCTTTTGGGTATCTTCTATAGTCTCTTACTTGATCGCTAAAGTGTTGTCTAACAAGAATGTAATCTATTTGATTTATCCCTATACCTCCTGTCATTCTCTACGTGTATCGTTTTCTAGCATGGTGTTGAAATAATATGTTTGTAGTGGTTAAATTCTTTTCCCACAAAATTTAACCAGTCTATTTTTCCTGTCATTTCTCGTGTCTAAATCTAATAAATTTAATACCGCTCCTTCCCTACAGTCACCTACCACTGCAATAAAATCTCCCGTAATTATTAAACTTTCATGCACTTTAACGAAACTTGGCATGTCTTCGATATCTTTGTATATCGTTTCTACATTTTTCTCACTGTATCTAGAGATAGAAGTGCAAACCTGTATTATTACCGTATTTACCGGTTTTGATTCTAATCGAAACGTGAGTACTCTTTCGTTCTTTTGTAAGTAGTTTTTCTACTCAGGGTCCTATCTTTTTCCACATAACTGTCTCGACACCCAAATTTCCTTCTTCCGATTCTATGTCCGCTTCAAAAATCGCCAGTCTTTGGCCATCAAACTTAGCTAATCCCTACTATATCTAATGCTAATCTATCCATTTCAATTTTCAGATACTTTAACTTTCCTACTTGCTTCATGTTCCTAGCGTTACACGCCCCAACTCGCAAGATGTTCCCGGTTCTTGTTCCTTCTTATTTAGTTTACCGACCACAACCTTCGAAGCAATCCCCTTCTGGAGGTCCGAATGGGAAACTATTTTAACTCCGGAGTTCTTTACCCCAAAGCTTTGCATAATTTTTCAAAACATCTTGGGTACGCTGTGTACTTGGGAAATAATGTGGTGGTTTTGCGTTGTCTTCCACATCGCACTAGTGTGTCTTAGAACGCCTTACCTACCCCTATGGTCTCTGCCACTATAAATACCGAAAGAGCTACTGCCCTCTTTTAGAAACCTGTCTTAGTCTGGTTCGTCACTGAAGACCCCACTAATTTAGTTAAACATATAGTTCGGCTTTTTAGCTCACTGAAACACGGAAGCCATTCTAACCGTTCTAGTATCCAAGGTGCAGGTCCGTTCAGAACTGTTTGTAGTCGAGTACCTTTTATATATTAATTTAAACATTAACAAATATTCTAAGCGTTATTGATAGTAAAAATTTTAATACAGTAAGTTATTCTTGAAAATATGCAACTTCCTGCTCTTGATAAAACAAAAATTTATCTTCTTAGCTAAGCTTAATCAATAGATCGTTTCCTACTTACTGTATTATCCCTCATATAAGGATGCTACTATTAGTTATGGTATTTTTATACAAAGGTAGTGTAGTTATGGCAGTTAACTTTACTATGACTTTTTCCACTACCTAAATGCATCAAAAGTATTAATAATTAAAAAATCTGTAGATCTATTCACAGTGTACGTAATTCCATAACATAAATTTAAGTTATATAAGTAGAGTCCTAATTATAGTAATTATTATGACACTCATGTAGTATACAAAGTTGTAGAACAATTATATAGGAATGCGAGTCCAGGTTTTAGGAGAAAGTTTGGTCTTTATCTGTAATAAATAACACAATATATAATTTAATTTTATATCAACGAATTCATAAGTGGCGCTCGATATCGAAGACGGATTCAATTAGCGATGTAATTTTTTACATACTAGTGAAGTTACTAATTTCTATATTAGTTGATATAGTGGTGGAGGCAGAAATTTGTATCAGAGATGTACACTGACATATAAAAGGTGCCATTTACAAAAACTATTTTATTGTCAAAAGTATACATAGCTACACTACACTATTCGTATATCTCATCAAAAACGTACCAACGAAACACGAATATCAAAATTTTATGTTCCTCAATTAAATCATGTGTCAGGTTTGTACATAATTATTATTAATATTTATAGAGCACGTTAACTTGCGTCTTGCTTTCATGCTAACAAACCTATCAGTAACTTTATCCAAACTTAAATACCTCTTTCCAAGTCTGTAAATACTTCATCAGCTATCGTTGTTCCTAAATATGTTTTAATAAATTTTAAACAACACAAGCTTTTTTCTGCCAAAGCAGCACTGACCGACAATGTTGAAAAAATTTAACAAATTGTTATTAAATTTAGTATAGAGTTTCTAGCTGGCATGACGTTACACAATTAATGATATTGTACAAAAACCCTTTTGCAGTAATAACACCTCTCTATCATCAACTGATAACACAAGTTTTCCCAACTACTCGTAGCAACAATGAAATTCTAAAGCACTCACGGCAATTTATTTCCATTCAGTCGCTATCAGTACAAATACTGACTTTCTAAAACTACAATGATACCCTCTTAATTACTATCGAAGCACTATAATTAACCACCAAAGCATTAAGTGTATTTATATCGATTACTACAATAATTTAACTCACATAGAGCTATTTAATGTATCGATCGGTAACACTATTATTACGGCTTTATAGGCCAATGCTCTTATAAGAACTAGTAATACAATAAAACCTTTAACTAGAACTAAACTAAGCGACGCCCGGTATGGCAATTTATATACATAATCGATAATTCTGGACTATTCTAAGAACGTACTAGAAAAATTCGAACGGCATCTAGAAGGTTTCTATTGAAAGTCTAATAAAGTTCTTAAATACAACCTATTGTAAACTGTCAATCAAGTCCACCTGAAGATGTCACACCGCAAAGCGGCTATTGATTATTCTTTGTGTACAGATGCTTCGTTTACTTACAGCTGTACTATTTTGGTCAAAGGTAAACTAAGTAACGTCTGGTTAAAATATCTTTATTTTTGGTTCTTTTGTTAAGAGGAAAATATTCATTATAGAATAATCTGAAAAACTTAAATTTCATTTCTAGTTGTCAGAGGTTTTGTAAGTATCCTTGATAAAAATTTGATAAGTTTTGAATACAGATAAGGTCAACTTCAATAGGTTTAGACTTAAGATAAAAATTCCCAACATTCAGCGCACGGAAGAAATGAACTTTACTTGTTCAGCATTGATATCTAATATTCAGCTAATTTATGTTTGTATCGATAATAACATATAAACTTCAACTTTAAAATTTTTTCTGCAGTTCGTAATACTCAATCATCTGAAAGTGCCTCGTCAACATGTTTCGTCTTTGTTTCTGCTTGTAAAATAGTACAAGCAGATCAAATATTACATTTAGAGCATAATTTTTTTGCTGCAACTTCAAATTTTGAAAAGCTCCCCTCAGTTCTGATTGAAGCAATCTCATTTTTGGAAATAGTTAATAATGCAGTAGCTGCAAGTAAAGAACTTGTTTCGCATTCGTTTCTCTACATGGGAAATTTGCTTATTATAATAGTTACAGTAGAGATTAGATTGAAAAAGTTTTAGAGAATTTAGTGTCAAATTTAAACGCAGTTTAATAAAAATTAAATTATCTTTATCCATTCTACAGATAATTGAGATAAATTGAGAAAGTGGATTTCGATCTCACTTGTACTTGCGTAACTACTGTTTTTACAACTATCAGGGTGTGATATTATTTGGACACTTTTTTATGACGCACAAGCTTATGTGCATTACTAATCGCGATCGACATCTTTTATTTTGGAATGTACTACAACTTTGGTTTTTCTAATGGTGGCTATTTTAGAATTTTAGAATTTTGGATAGGGCGAAAAGATTTCGTCTCAACGACATCCCAGATGTATGTAAAATTAGCACTTAGTAAGCAAAAAATTACGTTTTTAAATTTTTTTATAATTTTGTATACAGATGGCCGACGCAATAATGTAAAATGACATTGATCCAATTGTTTTTTTATTAACTTTCTAATAAAACGTTTATTATAATGTTTAGCAGATATGAAATGATGTGCATTCAATATTCCTAGACGCACAAGTTAATCGATTAAAACTGAA